>CABHPR010142951.1:0-31524 GCA_902168415.1 Peromyscus melanophrys
ACCAATGTCTAATTCATACACAGTAGCAATGTATATAATGTGGTGATATTATGTAAGTTGTTTTGCATAATCGCCACACTGTCTTCCACAATGGAGACACTATTTGACAGTTCCCAGAGCACTCCAAGGTCCCAGTATCTGCTCATCCTCCCAGACGCTTTCATCTCCAGCTTAGGTAATGCTGGCCATCCTGCTGGTGTGGTACAGAATTTCATGGAGGTTTTGAATGCATTTTTCTAATGGTTGCTGATGATGAGTGTCTTTCCATATTCTTACCAGCTACTTACTATTATATTTAGGAAAATGTATTCAGTAATGACGGCCTTTGATGCACAAAAAACATATATAAGTGAAGTCTAACTTACCTGTTTTTTTTTTCTTTTGTTGCCCATTCTTCTTGTGTTAGAGCCAAGAAATTGCCAAACCATGAACTTTCCCCCTTACGTTTTTTTTCTACTAAACGTTCTGTAGTTTTAGCTCTTGTATTTGGATATTGATTCCATGTTGAGTGTATGACATAAGGCAGGGCTTCGGCTTTATTATTCTCTTGCATGTGAATATTCAGTTCCCCAGAAACTTATTCATGAACGGTCTGGACACCCTTGTCAAAAATCACTTGACTACGTATGTGAAGGCTTGTTTCTGAGCCTGCTACTCTATTCCACTGGCCTGTGTGTCTGTCTCTAGGACAGTGCCATGCATTTTACTGTAGCTTTGTAATGTATTTTTAAGTCGGTTAGTATGCTCACTCTAGTTTTGTTATTCTTTCTTGGAATTGGCTATTCATAATCTTTAATAGCTCTACATGAATTTGAACTCCCTTTCTAGTTCTGTAAAAAAAAAAACAAAAAAAAAAACATACCATTTGAGATTTTGACAGGAATTGTATTGAATCTGTGAATCACTTTGGAAAAGTATGGACACCTTACTATGAAGTCTACCAATTGTAAATACAGAATGTCTTCATATCTATTAATATCTTCATTGATGTCTTTCAGTAGCATATTGGAATTTCTAGTGTAAGAGTCTTTGAAACACTAGAAGAAAGGATTTTGGAAAATTTTATCAGAATGTGATCAATGTTTGAGTAGATAACTTTATCCTGATTTAAACATTGTATAATGTATACATGTATCAAGACATCACATTAATTCAAGTTGTTGACACTTATGACTTAATAAATCAGTTAAATAATAAATCTAGTTTTTAAAATATCCAAAACACATTAAAAGATATTAATAAATAAATTAGTCTTTTGCTTAATTAGTAAATGCAGTCTTGAGAATTTTATTCTTTTTGATGCTGTTAGAAGTAGAATTTGTTTTCTAACTGTCCATTGTCAGTGTATAATAGTATGGCTAGCGTTGTATGCTGAGCTTTTATTTATAGCTCCAGGATTCATTGCCAGTTATCTGTCTTTTTGTGCAATCTTCAGAATTTTCCTCATATAAGGTCATGTTATCTGCGAATAGAAGAAAAATTTACTATTTCCTCTCCAACTTGAATACTTTATATTTCTTTTTCCTGCCTCATTGCTTGGGCTCCAACTTCCAATATTATTTGAATAGAAGAAGCACTTCACCCTAAGGGAAATGCCTTCAGTTTCTCCACCAGTGAGATGATGAGATTCTAAAATGGGAAAGGTATCTGTAAAAAAAAAAAAAAAACTGAATAATAATCTATATTTTGTTAGTACTGTACCAGCATTGTTTTCCTAGTTTTTGTAATTATAATTATGCTAATTGAACATTGGGAAAGCCTGATAAAAGGTACTTGGGAGCTGTCTGCACTATTTTTGCATCTCCTTTGTAAGCCCACAAAGATTTCCAAGTGAAAGCTGCTTTTATAATATATGATATTGTCATTGTTCCTGGCTGCTCACGGGAACTTGAACATATGACACTTTGCTGAAGACACCACATACTTTTATCACTAGACAGAGAAAAAAAATCAAGCTGAACTGAACTGGAAGCTTCCTCCCTACTAGGGGATGCCTTTCTAGTACTGGAAAGGGATATGCAGGCTGCTGAGAGAGAGAAAAGACATTAACAGTCTTACCCAACTATGAACCTTTTGAGCAATAGTAACAACCTGCAATTGAAGATATTCCCATTGGTACAATTCTAGCATGTGTTATGGGGTTAATCAACTATTGGTGAAATTATTAAGGCAACTCCACATAGTTAAAAGGGAGGTTTATTTTGTGGGGTAACTCACAAGTGAAGGGATAGGCTACAGGGTCTGGGAAAAGTGTAGCACAGTCAGGCGGTGTTCTCTGGAGAACTCTGCTCGGTCTACCTCCAGCATCCTAAGAGAACCTGCGCATCCCGATCTCAGGTCTTCAGGCCCTCCCTTGGCCCCGCCTTGTAGGCGTGACCGTTACCGAAGCCTCAATGGGGGTTGGAACTTCCAGATCAAAGCTGGAATGGCTACCCACTATATCAACTGCTTTCCGATTAGACTCGAGGTCTACTCTATAGGAGGGCTCATGCCTGATATTGTACAAACTATAAACCCGATCAGTAGCTGTGGCTGAGGACGTCAGAGACCCTAGGGGTGGAACTTGATACTATAGTTTGAAAAACGGGTGTGTTGTTAAACTGCCATCTAAGTACTCATGTTTATATCCATAGATTAGAGCCGCTCTCATCCTTGATCAGAGAAAGTTCTTACCCTTGGGCGGTGGTTAAAAAAGTGACTCATAAGTGATCAAAGTGACTTAGAATAAGTGACAATGAGGTCCTCAGCCCTGAATAAGACCGCTCGTACCACCAAGGCGCAGGAAACACCACAGAAGAGGGCAGAAGGAATGTAGGAGCCAGGGGATGAGAACACGTGCCGCAAAAAGACATCTTGTGGGCACGACAGCCATTGCATTCAGGAACTCAGAGCACCTATGCTCACTTGCATCAGACCTTTGCAAGGTTGGACCATGGACATGTCATGGGCCTATGAGGAGCTACAGGCAGTTAGTGGTTGTGGGGAAGCGGTGTCATTTTCCACAGTGGTGAGGCCACTGATGAGCTGCCCAGTCCCCAGTTAATCCCCCCCAACCCTTCTCATGCAAGCATCTCTGGGTGAACTCAGTGAGTCACACACAGAAAGGAGACAAGAGAGTAGAATGGTGACCTGGTAAGAAGAAGCATTTCAACAGCAAAGGAGATAAGGGTGGGTATGATTAAAAGTCCTTAAGTACATTATGAAACTGTCAGAAGTAAAAATAAATAAATATTTAAAGTCCAAAAAGATGCTTTGATATGCAAAAAAAGAAGATAACACGTTGTGAACCTTTTAGGTCTCGAAAGATCTTTTCAGGAAGATGGGCTGTTTCGTTCCTCATGACTTAGTTCTCTCAGGAGGTGTTCAGCACTGTGCCACTCTGCAGTGTGAAGCTCCTGAAAGGAGTTGCTCACGCGGTGGGTTTAGGAAGAACCAAGCACTGTGCTTTGGCATATCCAAGTTTTCATTGGAGGAATTTCTCAGTTGGCATATCTGAATTCATATTGAGGGGAGTTCTCAAGGGCAATTTATTTCATATCGGAAACATGAAGGCATCTTTCCAAGGATGGTTGTGAATATTAACCAATGTCATAGTTAAGAAAGAACTTCATCCATGGTAGGTACTCAAGAAATACCCTTTCTTTTATCATGTTGGGAACATTTTAGAGCACAAAAGGAAAACAAGACATGGTACCATCCCCATCCTCGTGCATATCAGGACAAAAATGCAAGTGTGTGAAATGGTTACCAAGAACACTGTCCATTCTGGTCTAACCAGATGCTTAATTCACTCCAGAGCAGCAGTGTGCCCCAAAGCAAAATGCACATAAAGGGCATGGGGGAGGAGGCATGCGTAGTACAGCAGGCCCAGGCCAGGCCAGGCTCCCTATGCACAAACAGAAATAGGGATACAGCTAAGAAGAGAAGAATTAGCCAGCGGAAGATGGGTGTGTCTGGGTAGGCGCCACTTCACATTACATGAGAAACTAGTAGAAGACACACTTGTGAGCACAGGATGGATGTGAGGAAGCTGAGGAAACACCCTGACCAGGGAGAAGAGAGACAGAGTCCTGGAGATGAGTAGAGGCGGGCTGAGTCATGCTTAGCCCAAAGGCAGGAGAAATGGGGCTGGCTGTGAGTAAACATGGGACTCAGGGAGGCGACCTATATTGCAGGGTGGACTGTATTTACCAGTCACGGAAGTGTTTTAAACAGAGAAGCCAGATGATGGGACCATAGCCCAGTCCTTCAGGCTCAGTTCTGGTACAGAAAACCATAATCACTTTGGCAGCTTTCAGTGGAAAGAATGTTTAGGTGCCTATAAAATCACCAAAGGGCCGGAGGACTGAACCATGGGCTGTTCAGTTGGAACAAGGCATCAGGGGGACTGAGAACTGATGAAGCTTTTTTGGCAAAGGTGCCCAATGGCAGCTATCAAAACTGTGAATACATATACGGTTGACCTAGAAATTCCAGTCTAGAGAAAAAAATTTCAATTCTATTCTATTCTAGAAAAAAAAAACATTTATATAGGAACACAATAATGAATATGCAGGGTTTTTCAAAGGATGCTTATCTAATGAAAATTACATATTTAAATGAGAGGTTAAATAACATATAAGATAAAACATTACAGAATCAATAATGGAATATGTGGAGGGGGCTGAGGAAGTCAGAAAGCGCTTGCTGCACAGATAGGAATCTTGAACTCAGATCTGCAGCACCTAAGTGAAACAGTTGAGTTCCCTGGGATGCCTGTAATTCCCACACTGTGGAAGCAGACATGTGCCCTGGAGCTCTGGCCAGCCAGCCTAGCAATACTGTTGAGCTCCAGGTTCAAATGAGAGACCCTGTCTCCAGAATAACAAAGTGAAGTAATTGAGGAAGATAGCCAACATTGACCACTGGCCTGGAATTTTCTAGGAGGGCTGAGCCCATTGATCTCTGGTTTGGAATTAAGGCAAATTCCACAAAGAATATACGGCACTTTTATGAAAAGATCTTCAGGATTGCTAAGTGGAGGGTTGGGGGAAGGTTCAGAAAGAAAAAAAAAATTCCAGAGCCAGGTATAGTGACGCATGCCTGTAATCCCAGAACTTAGAGCCTGGGGCCGAGGAATTTAGACAGTTTGGGGCTGCCTGGACTACACAGGGAGAGCCTGTCTGAGAAAAATGAACAAACAAAAATTTAAAATGCACCTCTACAGCATGGCCCATTTCTGTGTTTTAGAGATATATGGATGGGAGAAATGAAAATCCCTGCCCACACTGCTTTTGCGTGGGGCAGGGATCAAGGGGGCTTTGATTGAGGCGGTCGCTGTATCTTCCTCTGGAAACCCCTGCAGTACTTGACTCTGACTTGGGGACTAAGGTCAGTCACTGGTCACCTCTTAAAATGAGCTGAAGAAAACAAGCCTGAACCAGTCATGGTAGCTCACACCTTTAATCCCAGCACTCTGGAGGCAGAGGCAGGCAGATCTCTGTGAGTCTGGAGACCAACCAGGCCAGTTTCTTGTGGTTTTGCTGATGTGAGGGTGGGCCGATGGCGAGCAGGGATTGCACTGTCTTTGGGGTGCCTGCTATGATTGAGGTTGTACCTAAATAATGTGAGCAGTTGATATGTAGACAGGGGATAGAAAGCCTAGTCTGGAAAACATGGGGGAAAAGGAGAGGCTGAGCATCCAGGGACACATAAATCCCACCCAGGTAGGACACTCTCAGGTCATTCCCAGCAGGATCAACGTCACCCAGCTCTATCCACCATAGCCCATCTTCAGTGGACTCTGCACTCCCTGATAATTCCAAACCCTGTGAGATGTCAAGAAAAGGAGTGAGGAACAGAGGACACCTGCCGCATTTGGGAATCACCCAGGACCAGCTCTGTCTGAGAGATAGATATCCCACAATAAGGAAGCATGCTCCGGTGCTCAAGAGACCAACAGTGACAGCAACATCCATACTTGGACAACTCTGTGTGTCTCATTCGGTTGTTAAGCTGGTGCCTCACACTGCCTACCCACGTACCAAGAGGTCTAGCAAATTCATTTGCCTCTGACTTTTTAAAATATATATTTATTTACTGTGTGTGAGTGTGTCTGAGTGCATTCATGTGCAGCGCATGCAATCAGGAGCCCACAGAAATCAGAAGAAGGTTTTGGATGATCTAGAGCTGGCCACCAGTGGTTGAGAGCAGATATGTGGGTGCTGGGAACCGAACCCAGGTCCTCTGCACAACCAGTAAGTACTTTTAACCACTTAGCCATCCTCTCTAGCCCCACCCCCTTGCCTGTGATTTTTGAGTACTTTGAGTCAGCTCAGCACTGTAGGAGGAAGGTTCCCAGGGAGGAGGCAGCCTCACTTCCAAAGGGGACGCCACAGTGAAGAAACAGCCGAGGCAATGTGTCCCATCCCAGATGCCCAGGCGTAGCATGGGACTCTATCCCGGGTACATCCAGGCACGAGGAAACTGAGCAGGGGGTGGGGGCGTGTCTGTGGCTGCTTCAGTGGACCCAGGGTTATAAGCCAGAAATGAGCTAAAAGGCCTGGACTGAGGAGACGAAAAAGCAAATGCAATTGAGGTTCATAAAACTTATGAAGCATATGCTGGAAGTGCCTCAGCACCTGGCTCCAGAGACTTCCATAAATGGCACAAGGACAAAGAGGTGACCAGGGGAAAGTCCCTTCTCCCACAGGGAGTGCAGTGGAGGATGTCCCCTGCAGGGGGCCACAGTGCTGGAAATCAGGGACAATGGGGCGGGGCATCTTGGGGAGGCCTAGTTCATCTTAGTTTCTTCATCCATTTGTCTGTTTGCAGGTAGGTGGTACTGGCGCAGTTTGTCTAGCATCTAATTATGTTTACTGGGAAAGGCAGGGCTCAGAGGGGGTCAGTTTCCACACTGCCAGAGCAGTTCACAAACACCACCAGCCCCTCTGTATCTCCCCACTCCATCCCCCCCTCCCACCCCGTTGCTAGAGTTTTTCTCTCCGGGTCCCACCAAGCCCTGGCAGTCCTGTAGCCCACTTGTAAAATAAATATACAGACGCTTATATTATTTAAACTGCTCGGCCATTAATTAGCTCAGGCCTACCACTGACTAGCTCTTACTCTTATACTCAGCCCATTTCTGTTAATCTATATGTCACCAAGTGTTCCGTGGCTTTACCTACTGCCTTTACATCATGCTCCCTGGATGGCAGGCTGGTGTCTCCTCCTCTCCATCTTTTCTCAGTTCTCCTCTCTGCTAGCCCCGCCTATACTTCCTGCCTGGCTACTGGCCAATCAGTGTTTTATTTATCAATCAATCATCCACAGCACTTCCCCTTTTTCTTTTTTTTTCAAAAAGGAAGGTTTTAACTTTAACATAGTAAGATTACATATAACAAAACAATTATCAAGCAAGAATTACAGTTACAATATTAAAGAAGATATCTTATCTATCTTATATTTGTGAGTCTAAGGTTTTATATCTAACTTATCTTTTATCATAACCGAGGAAATTATAACTCTAGTCTTCAACTACATCAAAGACCCCAGAAGAATATACTATAACCTGAGAAACGGAAGAAGGATGCAAGCAACTTTCAGGAGTCTTGCAGGGTAGACAGAGACAACTGGCAACCTGGACAGTCACCTAATGTTCCTTTGTAAAGTTGGGGCATCTGTCTTCAGCCCACAGGCCTAGAGTCTCTCAGTCACTTTTCTCTGTGTCCTGTAGAATGTCTGGCAGTTTCCTATGTGAAGCAGGAACCTGAAGTACCATTTTGCCAAGCAAAGTTCAGTGGTCACCTTCCTATGGGTCCTGCATGTCCAGTCAATCAAGCAGTCCAGGCAAGAACGGTTTCTTGCCCAAATGGCTATTTTTGCCAAGGCGAAGATAAACTCCATACGGAGTGTCTTAGATGCCCATCCTCCTCTCTGAAGTAAATTGGTACTGCCAGGAGCAGACATGTCTTACTGTCCAGAAAGTCTAAATTTTTAAAACATTTTAAATGCCATATTCTGTAGGTCTTTGAAGTGTTTGAAGATTACCTATCTATCTGAAATATATCTATGTATACCTAGAAAATTTAACTAACATGGCTACAAGTATGATTATCATAGATGACTAATTATTAATCTATTTCTTAATTATCCATTACAATTTTAAATGAGCTGTACAAACATAATACCTGAAACAAGAGTAGAAATATACACACAGTATAACAAAATTAACTTTAAATTTGTATCAATAAACTAAAATCTATACCAATGTAAAACATTTCAAACAAGTTGTTACTCTTTAAAAGTAGGTTCATTAATCTACCCTTTCATCCTATCACATCTATATCATATCCCCTTTTTTTCTTTAGAAGGAGATTGCATTTATAACCAACCTGCTTTAAATAAAAATATTGGTTTTTCTCTGTCCCACACCAGAGGGCTCTTCTGATTTGGGACATAAGAATCTCTCAGCCTTTTTTTTAGGAATATGCTTGGGTTTAGAGAAAGAGTGAGCCAATTCCATCTCCAAAGCCAGCTTGGTATATTTGGGAATTTGGGTGTAGCTTCTCTTACTACTTCCTGCTGGAGGGGGGGCACTGTATCTTATGGGGACACAAAGAAAAATTTTAGGATTATGGAGTAGTCCATGAGGCTGTATTGTCTGAGCCAGTTGCCTTGAAACCTTTGTAGATGTTGGATCATCTGGGCCATGGATCATCGGAGACCTTTCAGGGGCTCTTGGCTGGTCAAACCTGATGTATCTTAATCTGGAACAAATCCATAGCCTCTGGCTTTCTGTGGAAACAAAAGCAGAGCCTCCTTCCAAAGCAACATATCCTTACATCCAAATTTTGAAGTCAAGGTATCTTTAAAATATACATATTGACTTAACTCAACAGCTTTTAAAATCAAATGTTTTTCTGCAGTTAAGAATCCCAAAGACAACACAATCCAGATTGTCTGTGTAATAGCCATCTTTATGTGGCTTATTTTTTATACTAATTTTACTGTCTCTTTAAAGACTTTATTTTTTAAAACTATTTCTTTATATAACTGTATATATCACCTTTTTTGTCTCTTTCAAGCCTTCATATATTTTACACACATTGTAAAATATTACATCTGAATCTGTCTTATTATGAACCTATTGCTTTAAACTACAGCATTCTAAGACTGAAATGGCTGCTGGCTCCACCCACCTCAGCTTCCCAACATGGCGGTGGTACAGTTTACCACCAGCTCTGGGTCTGGAGCCGTGTGTACCATCAGCTATCAGAAGCAGTTCTGTCAAAGCTGCGCATAGCCTAGAAACCTTTTTTTTTTTTTTTTTGTACTAGCAAAGGCTAAATCCATCACAGAGCAGCGTAATGTGCCACTTGTAGACACCTCATTGCTGCCACACTGCTGGTCAAGCCACACGCCAGGAACCTGCCATAGTAGCTCAAACCTGCAGGCTGCTGTTAACTTGAGAGACAACTAGGAAGCTGTTTTTAGCTCTGTTTTAGAATCCTTTTTCTTAGGTTTTAGGTGGAAACTCTTGCCAACCCGTTGAGCGCCATTTGTTGCTAGAGTTTTTCTCTCCGGGTCCCACCAAGCCCTGGCAGTCCTGTAGCCCACTTATAAAATAAATATACAGACGCTTATATTATTTAAACTGCTCAGCCATTAGCTCATGTCTACCACTGACTAGCTCTTACTCTTATACTCAGCCCATTTCCGTTAATCTATATGTCGCCACATGTTCCGTGGCTTTACCTGCTGCCTTTACATCATGCTCCCTGGATGGCAGGCTGGTGTCTCCTCCTCTCCGTCTTCCTGTTCTCTCAATTCTCCTCTCTGCTAGTCCCGCCTATACTTCCTGCCTGGCTACTGGCCAATCAGTGTTTTATTTATCAATCAATCATCCACAGCACCCCCTACTTCTCCATCTGACCTCCTTATCTGGAAGGAATGATCTGGAACTCTTTTCTATGGAAAATCTCAAGGCAGGTGTGGACACAGTGCAGACTTCAGAGTCTCCATTTACTGGTGGCTGGAAGAGGCTGAAGGTGATTTTTCCAGAGCTCTTTCCAAGGCACACTAGGAGGTGGGCGAGAAACATGCAACTCTACTGGTAGCTGCAAGACATCACGTCCCTCTCCCAGAGACCATGTCCCTCTCCTTGAGACCACATCCCTCTTCCTGATACCATGTCCCTCTCTGAAACCATAGCCTTCCCTCTATAACCATAGTACTCTTTCTGAAGCCCTGTCCCTCTTTTGGAAGCCATAGCTCTCTTCTGGAACTGTATCCCTCTTTCTTTTCCAGGAAACCAGGTCCTGCAGCAGTAGGGGAAGGAGAAAATCCAGGAACACTTTGGACACTCAGTTCCTTCTAAAGCACCAAGAAAAGCAAATGTGACCATCCCTGGCTTCTCTGGCAGTTCTCTCCACTTTTGGTCAAGACACTTATAGCTGTCAAGGTGGACAATAGCTACCTCTGAAATCACAGCTGCAGAGGGAACAGGCTTATATGATAAACAGTGCCAGGAGGAAGCTGGGGATATGACCAAAAGAAAGAGCCAGGACAAGAAATCAGGCCAAAGAACAGGACAGAGCCTAGCCAGATCCAGACACAGCAGCATCTGCTTCCTTACAATGAATCGTTTCAATTAAATTTTTTGAAGAATCAAAAGACACAGGAGGCCAGATGCCATAATTTAAGACAAAGTGGTAGCTAGAAAGGCCGGTTCCTTACTGAGAAAGACTGTATATTGTTTTCATTATCTGTTCATATGTGCTCTGTTTTCCCATAAAACCCAGAGCCCATTTCAAAGGGTGAAGTTTGTATGTCTGCAGACCATTGATATGGAAGCTATTTGTGCCAGTTAGAAATGCAGTCAGCTGCACATAAGAGAAAAGCCTGACAGGCAAGGGCTTCAAGGATAATGATTTATTGGTCTTATGCAGAAGCAGTCTGGGTCAGCAATCTGGGAACAGCTCAGGAGTCCAGCTTTTCTTTTGGAATCACAAGCCTTGCATTTCAGACCTCCATCTTCATGCTTCAAGGTTCCAAGGCAGCTGCGGCTCTTTCAGTCATCACCTTGACATTCCAGGCAGAAAGAAGAGAAAGTAGATAATGTTTGTCTCCAGAAAGCAAAAACTTTTCCCCAAGTCCTTTAGAAACAGATTTACAAATCAGGGGCCAAAATGGGGTCATGAGGCTACTCTTAGCTACAAGGAGTCTGATATACTTTTAGCTGGACATAGCCATGCCTGCATACACACACAGACACACACAGACACACACAGAGACACACACAGACACACACACACACACACACACACACACACACACACACACACTCCATGGTATTACTGCACCTTTATCACGGCCCAGCAGAGGAGCTGCGCAGCTGAGCTGGCCACAGTGGTACAAGCACACACAGCAGCCTGGAAACCCCCTGTATCTGCCATCGAGTGTGAGTCTGCAGAGCAAGGCTGCTGACATCAGACGCCATGGGAAGAGCCCAGCAGCATATGCCAGTACCCCAAAGTCCAACACTAATAACTTTGCACGTGAATTAGTCTCGTCTACACCTCAGATTTCCTTGGCAGAGGTGGGGCTGTCTGGTGGGGTGAGGAGGCTTATGGCAACAGGTGCAGTGTGTGTGTGTTGTTTTCTTCCTCCTCTGCACAGGACTGGCCACTGGCAAGTATTGTCTCATACTTATCTAACTTCCAGTCTCACTAAAAGCAACAGCCGAGCAATTTTCAACAGTGGCTGGGGTAGCTGCCATTCCTGTTTATTGAGTGCCTCCTTCATGCCTATATATGCTGGATGTGTTTTACTCTTTAGAATCATCACATTGTGATGTTACAAATGAGTAGTTGGCATTTTCCTCTACCAGGGTGTACCATATGGTGAAAGAAAGAAAAATAATAATAATTAGCTGTTTGTGCCTAAGGTTCTCATTTTTAAAAAAAAACCTAGAAAAGCAAGAAATATCATTCAGCCATGGTCAAAAGGGGAATTAAAACTATAGTGTATGACCCATCACAGGACAACAGAACCATGACTATTAAAGTTAAAATCTTTCCTTTTTATTTAAACAAAAAGGGGGAAATGTTATGGAATAGAATAGTTGTTTAACTATGTAAAGATGTGTTACTTTTGTTTATGCTGCATTTGTTTAACTATGGAAAGATGTGCTGCTGTTTTACCTTGCCTGCCTAAGGCACCTGATTGGTCTAATGAAAAGCTGAGCAGCCAATAGCTAGGCAGAGGAGGTCTAGGCAAGGCTGGCAGGCAGAGAGAAAAGGGGAAGCAGCCAGCCAGGGGCCAGCCAATTAGGGACCAGCTAGCCAGGGGCCAGACAGACAGACATGGAGGAAGCAGGAAAGCAGGATGAGCAATATATAGATGAGGTAAACAAGTCTTGAAGCAGCACATAGATTAATAGATACAGGTTATTAAGTTGAAAAAAAAGCTAACTAGAAACAAGCCTAAGCTAAGGCCGAGCATTCATAATTAATAATAAGTCTCTGCATCATGATTTGGGGGCTGGTGGTCCAAGAAAGCCTGATACACATCACAGAGCAACAGAACTATCACAGAGCAACAGAACCATCACAGAGTAACCACCAGAACTTTCCCACCCTGGTAAGAGAAGCAGTTACGCCGGGTGGTGGCGCATGCCTTTAATCCCAGCACTCGGGAGGCAGAGCCAGGTGGATCTCTGTGAGTTCAAGGCCAGCCTGGGCTACCAAGTGAGTCCCAGGAAAGGCGCAAAGCTACACAGAGAAACCCTGTCTCAAAAAAAAAAAAAAAAAAAAAAAGAGAAGCAGTTACAGTTACATTCCTCCAACAGCTATGCAATTGCCACCAATTCAGTTCACAGATCACTCAAAGAAAGAAGTGTGCTCAGTGGTCCTATCCTGCCTACCCAGTCCCCTGCAGACAGACTCTACCTAACTTTCAACTCCTTTCTGTAAAGGGCTGCTGCAGGAACTGGATCATCCCCTGGAGGGATAGGCCGAAGGTTATAATTCTTGGGTAAGTTGCTTGGAGTCACCTTTTATGGTCAGTAGAGCCCAGGTATGAAGCCTTGGACACCATATCTGTGTCCTTTGCCCTATCTCTAAGAGAAGCTTGTGGCCCGGCACAGTGTGCAGAGGAGACAGCAGGAGAGCATTGTGATGGCATTGGAGCACCAGAGGAGCAAGGTGTCCTGGCTCAGGGTTGACTTTGGAGATAGCAATAGCTGATTTATTTTGTGCTCCCAAGTCACAAGGTTTCACTGTGGCATGCCATGGTGGTTCATATCCCACGAGAGAGAATATCATTGTTCTCTGTATAGAACATATTCCTTTGGGCAGTCAAGCAAATAGCTGGACTAGAAATCCTCCCGAGTCCCTTACATGACAGCTCAGGACAACCTGCCCTGAGCAGATACCAGACCCTGGAATAGGCTTAGGAACCCAGTAGATGGGGTGAAAAACCTGTTTCTCCACTCGTATATAGGGGCAACTGCACAGTCCTCAGGGGTGACGGTGAGGCCTGGAAAAGCAGATGGTATCTGAAACACAAAGCGGTACTGAGCAAGCTTGGTGAGCACTCCTGATCTTCCAGCAGGAATAGGAGGACCCCAGAGGAGACCCCCTGCCCCCAACTGCGGGGAGTTAGCAAGGCAAAGTGGGCAAAAGTTGTTCTTCCTTCAGAAGCCAGCAAGATATGGCCTGGAGGGACACTGGTTTCTGCAGGAAGCCCCTACTCTCTCAATGAGTCACTGGAGAGTCAGACCTTGTATCCTTCCTCAGCCCTGCTGCAGCAGCCCAGAACAGAATTTTCAGAAAACCATTTACCCAGCTGGAGACAGGACATCAAGATAAGAAAAAGACCCAGAAACAGCTCCTTGCAAAGCAGCCATCATCCAGAGGCTAAACACACTTTCCAATAAAAATGCACAAAAATACTGTTTTTCTTTGTTTATACCATCTAGCGTGGACCGTCGTCATGTGAGAGACACATTACCATAGCTGTGACTACCCTCTGAGCATAGAACTCTCTTCTTTCACAAAATGTAATTACCCCACTCTCCATGCTTTTAGCCAAAGATAAAGTTGTAACAATTTAAAAGGTCAAAGCCGAGATCAAACTGTGTGTGTTTTAATCTCAAAATTTTTTTTAAAAAAATATAAATTGGGCCCAAACTTCAAAAATAACAAGCCTCGTGGGTAGACTCTATATTCATGGAAAGTTTCCTGTGACATGCCAACTACCTCTCGGACAACATGCCTTGTATCTGAGCAGCAGATGTCACCTCAGATGAGGTGTCTGCTGTGGAAGTGAATGCTGACACGTCACTGCAAAGGAGCAAGCGAATGGAATAGAAATATCACCAGTTCCCCAGCCCTCCATAGCTGAAATCAACACTGTCCCCAGCATGATGACCATGACAATTTATCTGGACAATATTTGAAATAAATGCCTTGGTATGTTCATATCGATCGCACTTATTTTTTTGCTGACAGAAATCGCATCTGCTAACTCCATCCCTGGGTGGGGGGCTGGCTTCGGGGATGATAAATTCCACCAAAGGGCATCATAAACTGTCCTGAAAAACGAGCCCCACTTGCATGGAAACAAAATGCCTTCCCTTCCACATGGCTGTTCTTCAACAAGAAATAATGAAGGAAAACAGGGCTGAAGTGTGCACCGCAATTCTTAATGGCATTTTAATAGTTTAAATTAGGAGCAAAAGGCCTCTCGGCATGTGGCTTTGCATAAACATTGCCCTTTCGTGATATTAATTGGGGTAGGGAGAGATGTCAGATGGCAGGCTTCCGCTCAGTTCCCATGGTGCAGCAGCTGAGTTGCGCAGAGTCCCCTCGGAAGTAACAGCCAGCCCCCAAATTTCAGAGGAAAGCAAACCCTATGAGCACCCCCACACAAGGTGGAGTTACTTGAGTGTGACGTGTATACATTGCTGCGTGTTTGCCCGCGCGTGCGTGTGTGTGTGTGTGTGTGTGTGTGTGTGCGTGCGCGTGCGTGTGCGTGTGCGTGTGTGTGTGTGTGTGTGTGTGTGTGTGTGTTTGTGTATCTTAGCAGACATGATCTGACATGAGTCCCGTGACTCTTCTCAGCCACTACAAAGATAGTCAGCAGAATAATAAGATTCCATAAGAGCCACCAAGGCCTGAGAGTTGTCAATTAGGAGATGTTCCTGAGACTCCACCATGCCAGCAGAGAAAGCAAGACCAGTTCTGCTTTGGAGAGTGGAAGGTTCTATGTTCAGATCCACATACATGAGTGTTGTAGACTTGTTCTAAGGCAAACTCTCCATACTGTTCCAAAGCCTGAGGACGTGCTTGTAACCTTTGTGAGTCCTCATGCTAGTTCCTAGAGTCTGGAAAACAAGTCAGCACTGTAATCCCAGCACTTGGAAGACCAAGACAAGAAGAGTCCAAGTTTGAAGCCAATATAAACTACACAGTGAATTTCGGAGCAGCCTGAACCACATCATGAAACTCTCTCCAAAAAAAAAAAAAAAGAAAAGAAAAGAAAGAAAAAATTAAGGCCTTAGAGAGATGGCTCAGTGGGTAAAAGTGATAATCGTGTGATTGTGAAGACCTGAGTTCAGATCCACAGAACTGGAGTAGAAGCTAGACATCTACTCAAGTGTCTGTAGCCCCAGCATGCCTATGTGGAGATGGGAAGTAGAGACAGAATCCCCAGCGCTCGTGGGCAAGTTAGCATGGTAAGTGAAGTGGAAAAGCATCCCAGAGACCCTGTGTCAGAGGTAGAGAGGGAGGGCTGACATTTGACTTCTACACATATGCCATGGCATATGTACACACACACACACACACACACACACACACACACAAATGCTTACAGACACACACAATAATGAAACAGAAAGGAAGGAAAGCAGTGAGAGAGAGGGAAGGAGGGAGAGAGAGTACAAAGTATCAGGTAAAGTGTGAATCATAAGGAAAACAAAATTAGAAGATGGATGTGATGGTGTACATTTATAATCCCAGCACTCAGGAGGGTAAAGGTGGAGGCATGGCACAAATTCTCAAGGCAAGCCTGAACTACATAACAAGACTCCTTCTCAAAAATGGGAGGTATGGGAAGGGAAAGGAAGGGGAAGGGAGAGGGGAGGGGCTCATGATGGCCACAGGAGCTCTCTCCCTTGTTAGGTCATGTAGGACATGTAACTTGAGCTGAGGAGCGCTCAACAGCAAGAGCCCACAGTGTCCTTGAGCCAGAGGAGAGCAGTTGACTTCCTCCACACCAGGGGCTCTCACTGAGGAGAGGGGAGAGTAGGAGAGGGAAGGGGAAAGGAAATTGGAATTGAGAGAATTAGGGAGGATGCCTGTGGGATCAAAGGAAACACTCAGAGAAGGGATGGCCATCTGATCCCTTAATGGCCAGAGGGAACACCCTGAGATTGCAGGAAAGGCATCCCAGGCAGAGGGTGCCCCAAGTGAGTCACTGCCCAGACCCCTCCCTATAGCCCACACAGGCCCACAGCCATGCCACATACCTGAACAGCCAGCCAGGTCTCCAGGGCAACCCGGAGTGTGATCCACAGATGCCTTATTGGCTTATTGGTGTAGATGTAGTGCCAGGAGATCGAAGGGCGTGGATTCCCAGGAGAATAGGAAAATATCAATGCTGTGTTCCAGATGCACAGAATGTTTACAGAACCCCCTTCTGAGCTCTTTGTGGCAGCCACACACCAGCAGCACCACACAAATCATAGTGCAAATGGGAAGGTCTGAGATCTTTGGCAGACACCAGGCTGCAGGTTAGACTTCTGACAGACACTGGGGGATTGCATACATTGTTGTCATGGCAGCTGATCTGGGTTAATCATGAGTTTTTCAAACTTCTTATAATGGCCACAGGGGCTCCCTTAATAGTCATGTAGGACACATAATTTGAGCTGAGGACTGTCAGCTTCAACAGCAAGAGCCAACAGGAAGACAAGTGTCCTTGAACCAGAGGAGAGCAGTTGACTGTGGTGATGTATTGTGCACCCTAATAAACTTGCCTGAGGATCAGAGGACAGAGCCAGCCGCTAGATTAGACATAGAGGTCAGGCAGTGGTGGCACACACCTTTAATCCAAGCACTTGAGATCTCATGCCCTTGCTTGGGAAGCACACATGCCTTTAATCCTAGAAAGTAATATGGCAGGGCAGAGAAAGGTATACAGATGTGACGAAACAGGAACTCACCCTCTTTAGGCTGAGGATTTCCTAGAGGTAAGAACTAGTGGCTGGCTGTTCTGCTTCTCTAATCTTTCAGCTTTCACCCTGATATCTGGCTCTGGGTTTTTCATTAAAAGATCATCTAAGATTCGAACAACAGTTGACTTCCTCCACACCAGGAGCTCTCATTGAGGAAATACTCTTCCCTGGGGGCTTCATGCAGCATCATGTTGGGTCTTTAGTGCTTAACAGAAGACTGGACCAGATCTTATTTTTGCAGAACACATTGTTAAGTCGAACAACTCGTGGGGAAGCATGCTTCTGCTGAAACACTCCCTCAGAGCACACCAGAAGTCCAGGAGACGCTGGGTGTCTTTGCAAACCTTTCCCTAGGGAAGACAGTGTCTCCACAATGTCTAACAAGTGTCCTACTTAGAGACCACTCTTGAACAGCAAAGAGACCCAAAAGTAGGGAGGTCAAATCATCACAGGGAGGTCTATGCTATTTCTGTAATAGCAGCCCAGGTTGGAGCATTCACGAATGGCTCGTCTTTTGTAGAACTGGTTCAAGGCAACTGCAACCCCCAAATTGCATTTTAAGAGACTAGATGGAATTCTTCCTCGCTTTTCTCTCTCTCAAAATCTTGAGTTTTTCTTTCTTCATCTGTCACTTGCCACCAAACTCATCAAGCACAACATAGGAAAGTCTTTGTAGATAACAACTGGGTGTTTTGATTTATATGATTGCTCTAACTGCATTATCCACATGGGGAATTGTTGGCTAAATCAACATGATTGAATTGTGTTCCCAGAGTCTCTCACCAAACTGTGCGAGCGATTTTGATGAAGAACCCATAGAAAATGAAATAAAGACATCCTGCACTGAAACAGAACAAAACAGTTCTTGCTCTGGCAGATTGGGTCTTGGTGCCCATAAATTACCTGCTGACTATGCACATAACCGCAGTGTTCCTTGGGGGAAAGGATCTTGACAGATGTATTACCAACTCATAGATTGAAATTTTTACCAAAGCTGTACATATGTGGTAACATTATTGTTGTAAACAATGAAAAGCATAATTACTTAGATGGTGACCATGCCAAACACTGTGCCAGTCTGATTTTTTTTGCACATGATTGAGCAATGATGTGGGTAAATGGCTGGTGTATTGGTATTGGTCAGTTTGCCATCACTAGAACAAGTCCTGGAGACCATCAACTCATTCAACTAGAGGGTCGAACCTCAGACCACGTGCGTGCTAGGTGAGGGATCTTCAGCTGAGATAATCAACCTAGAAAGAGAATATGCTTATTTGGGTCAGAGTTGTAGAGGTTTTAGTCTGTGGTGATTTGGCCTCCCTGCTTTGGGCCTGTGGCAAGGGATCACAAGGCAAAACAAAACCACTCACCTCAGCCAGAATGAAAGAGGAGGCGACCAGGGTTCCACAATCTCCTGAAGGGCTTGCACATTTAATCTTTTACTTTTGCATCTTAGTGACAGAAACATCTGACAGAAACAGCTTATGAGAAGACTCACAGTTTCAGAGGACCTCAGTGCTGTGGGACAGTCTGTATGTCAAATTGCTCTGATTGGTCAATAAATAAAACACTGATTGGCCAGTGGCCAGGCAGGGAGTATAGGCGGGACTAACAGAGAGGAGAATTCTGGGAAGTGGAAGGCTGAGGCAGGGAGACACTGCCAGCTGCTGCCATGACAAACAGCATGTGAAGGTGTCGGTAAGCCACAAGCCATGTGGCAAGGTATAGATTTATAGAAATGGATTAATTTAAGATATAAGAACAGTTAGCAAGAAGCCTGCCACAGCCATACAGTTTATAAGCAATATAAGTCTCTGTGTTTACTTGGTTGGGTCTGAGCGGCTGTGGGACTGGCGGGTGAGAGATTTGTCCTGACTGTGGACCAGGCAGGAAAACTCTAGCTATACCTCAGTCTACCATGAAAGAAAAGAAATGCAGAGTTTGTGGAGGCAGAAGCATGTGGGGAAGGTTCCTCACACCATGGGTGTAGTGGTATTTGCTCCACCCGTGACCTTGGGCTATAGGATCCGAAGAAGGTAATGCTTCTTGCTGTTGTATGTGACCTCTTAAAAGGAGAGAAGAGGGAGGTCACATGGTCCTTTCCTCCATTTATTTATTTATTTATTTATTTATTTATTTATTCATTTATTTATTTATTTTTGTTTTTGTTTTTTTAGCTTGGCGTGATCAAACTCCAGATGACCTGGGAATTGAACTCCGTTCCTCTGGAATATTAGTCAGTGCTCTTAACCGCTAAGCCACCTCTCTCCTCTCTTCTTTACATGGCTTATTATATTTTTTACATATTATTTTATTTTTTAAGTCTTTATTTTTATGACTATCTATATCCTTTCTCTTTTCTGTCTCAAGCCTAGGAGCCAGGCGGGACACAGGAAAACTTCCAGCTACACATGGGGGTCCAAGAAGCAGCGAATATACTGGACCTAAGGCCAGGCTATAAGTTTCTAAAACCCACCCCCAGCAACCATTTCTCCCAGTCATCCCTCATCTCCTCAAGGTTCCATAGCCTCACAAAATGGCACCATCGGCTGGGAGACACTGAGAACACGAGCCAGTGACCAACAGTGCAAATTCAAACTGTTACATGTCCCATTACCTAAAGATCTCCAGTTATGCTCCACCCCTCAAGGTTTCCACTCCTTCCCAATACCATCAAGCTGGGAACCAAGGCACTGACACATTCTCCATCCAAACTAATTGTGCTGAGGAACTGAGTTAGGGACCAGTCTCTTCACACCAAACACCTAAGTGTAGCAACAGAGTTAGGTTATCTTGAATCCAGTGTCTTCTCATCTAGACCAAGCATAAGTTTTGATTGACTAGTAGAGGAATTGTCAGAATAGTAAATATTTAGTAATAATTTGCTGCTACACAGTAAACAAAAGTAAATATGTGTGCTGTTGTGCTGTGACTGTTATAACGGTGGCATCTATCTAGACACCTCACAGACGACAAAAATAAATTCACGAGACAGAAGGAACTAAAAGGGAAAGAATGAAAAATGGCAGCAACCAGTAAACCCACCTCTACTGAGACAAAATGGTTCTGTCAGAATGGCCAGATCTAGCTCCCCAGCCTTAATTTATAAATGTCATTCACCAACAAAAGGAATCAGAGCCCTAGGAGAAAGGACTGAGTCTGAGCCTGTAAAAGTTGAACAAGAACTATTTCCAGCTGTTAAGAAGTGAAAACCTTCAAACACTGATAAGGCTATGTTAAGATGACACGGGAACCAAATGTCCAAGTCTGGGACAGTTTCAGCAGTAACATAAGTAGTGACAGAAATGCATATTCCCTATAGGATACAATAGAATCCATTCATCCATACTGAAACAAAAACTAAATTGACAAATAAATACGAGAAGAAAAGGCTCTGTCTTTCCAGTCGAATTTCAATTAATAAATATGGAAAGGATGATGGAAATGGAACAATCACCATTTGACAAATACAACAATAGCAATTGTTCCAGCAGGAATTATCAATGGGGACTAAATTAATTGAGTACAAGTAGATGGTCTCAAAGTATCTCTCCATAAAATACTTATGAGTTACATAGGGGAAGAGAGTAACTTTTCAATAGAAAAGAATCCTTTCAAGTACCAACAGGTTATCAATTAACATCATCAGTTGCGGAACAATCTTGTGTACTTCCTGACACGAAGGACAGCATCAGTTCCTGATATTCATGTCAAAGATGAATAGCCTGTATTTAACCATATGAGACATTAGACAAAGTCTGATTAAGAGACTATGCATGGAGTCACTGGCCAGTAACTTTTTAAGGTATCAAAGGTCATGAAAAATAGAGAACAAACTTCTCCGCAAGGCTTTAGACAGGCTACTTCATTTCTTCATTATTCGTTTATAAGACGGGGCCAATAATAGCAGCCAGATCATCTGGCTCGGAGAAAGAGTACAAGAAATAATACATTGAGTGCTTTCCAGCACAGAGGGCTCTTGATAAACATCGGCTGCTCCCATCATCTTCTTCAGCATTATTATCCTTTTACGTAGGAAACACTACTGACTGCCTCACCAGATTCCAGTTGCTTGAGAGTGGTGACTCTGTCCAGATTGGTCATCAGTGGAAGAAGACTCCAGCTACAGCTGACCTCTTGAATCATTTAAAACACAGACCTACTTGCTATAACAGAGACCCAAATTACCAGTAAATTAAGCAAGGTAGGCTATTTTTGTCACGTAGCCACTTAATCGTGTGTGGTTCATGACTCTAAGATGCCTTCTGGATCAGGACCCAACTCCTGTCTTGGTTAGGACTATTGCCAGAAGGCTCATGACATCATCCGTATTCTAGGCATATCATGAAGCAAAAAAGATCAGGAGGGAGGACACGCCCCTTAGGGGCATCGTCATGAGCCGCACGCAGTTGCAAGGAAGGTTGTGAGATGTAGTCTTTATTCTGGGAGGCCAGGGAACTTACTACAGCTTGGTGGTCCTTTCACTGTAGGGGAATGGAGAATGCTGTTTGGGAGCTGCCAGCAATCCTGCTCACTGCTTCAGATCACTGCACTCAACACTCCTGCCTGATTCCCCCACCGGATCCTCACCCTTGCAGGTTATAGAATCCCTCTTTTACCTTTTGGTACCTGAAGAGATAGATGTTCCTTCCTATACCAAGCCTTCTTAAGCGCTTGGCCACCTTCCAGCAGGGATCAGCTTCTCCTGCCCGGAACTTGTCCTGAAGTGGCATTTATCACACCGCGCCTGAACCATTTATAAGTGTTCCCACAATGTAAACTACGTGATGTCCCTAGGACATTATAGCACTTTATATTTCTGCTGACTATGACATATGCACTTTCAAAAGTCCATATTTGAATTTCCAAGCTAATGTTGCTTTGACCAAGGGAAGAATATTCTTGGCATAAATATGACCACCTCATCCCAGATCCAGTCAGGAGGTAGAGAAAGTACTAGTAAAATCAAACCCCCTGCTTAAGAAAGAAAAGAATCAAGATGTTGCATACTCCACAGGACCCCAGGGGTGCTCGTCCTGATCTTGACTAATGTTTGCACCTGCTGAGATGGAGGACAACATGTCCCTGGTTCTTCCTTCAAGGAAATCAGCCAAAGCTGGAGCTGCCTCCAGCCTGGGGTGGCACACACCAGCCTCCTGAGCAAGAAGAGTTTGCAGCAACATCCGACTCCATTGGTTGAAGACACAGCAGAGATGGCTTAGGAACATGAAAGGCCTGTCTAATGTTTAAAAGCCTTTGGGTTGTTTTTTTTTTTTCACATTAATTTCTCCTTTGGTATCTTGTGAGCAGTAGGCAAAACTGTATGAGCCAAAGAAATGAGGCATTTCACCCCAAATACTAAATGTCCTTGGCTTCCTACCCTTTCCTTTAGTTCCAAATCAAAATCTTAAACACATATTTGTGGATCTGGGTTTTACTATTTAGTGAAAAGAGGCTGAAAGATGCTTCTTAGGCCGTTTTTTTTTTCTTGCCCAGAGTTCAAACAAAAAGAGGGGAATGTGCAAACCACCGAGGCCTGACAGAAGAACAGAGAAAAGGGATCTGCTGGATTACAGGAAGTCTGACCCATTTTACTGCCACACCTTGAGCCATCTACGCTCTTTGCTTCCATTACACCACGCCTCCAAAAGTAGAATCTTGGGCAGCAATTAGTGTGTTGAGAGTTTGCTCTTACTTCTCTGCAGAAGTAGGTTTTTATAGAGCTAGGCCATTGAGCATTCTGTGTTCAGCTATCTTAGGAGTTTCACCCCATTTGATATCTCCAAACTACACAAATTCTGTTTCAGAACAGATTAGAGTGGTACCTAGATGATAAATAAGACTATCTTCTCACCTGGAAAGAGAAATCAAAGACTTCTTCTCTCTCTGGAAACTCAAGGAAAGTTAACAGGCAGCCAAGAACTCTTTCATGAGAAGTCATCAACCGGGCAGATAATTCCAGGACCTTAGCCTGTGAGTCTGTAATATCATCCTCCACCAATGCCACTATCAATCAATGACCGTTGGACTTCTTACTGCTTCCTGGTTGTTGGGTAGGCACAAGGCAGTATCAGATCTGTGATCCTCAGCTCTCTCCTTGACAGTGAGCACTGTGCTGTCGCACAAGGCCATGAGAATTGTCTCACACACATGTATGCATGCATGCACCACAGGCAACGTCCTAAACCTTTCTATGAAATGTTAATTTTATCTGTATGTTTTACCTGATGAATGTCTACGCACGACTTGAAAGACTAGTCCCTGTGGACACCAGAAGAAAGCAGTGAGTTCCTTAGAACTGGAGTTACAGAGCTATCGGCTGTCATGTGGGTGCAGGGAATCAAATCTTGGTCCTCTGGAAGAGCAGCCAGTACTCATAATTGTTGAGCATCTCCCCAGCCCCTTAATCCTTATTTTTTAAGAACATACATTGTGCAAGATGACAGGCTCAGAGTGTTAATTTCCCAGCCTGCTCTGAACTGCATAGGATGTCTTCACAATGTCTTGAGAACCTGATCACTAAAGCACAATGCCCACATGTAACTAAGCTTCAAATGTGTGTCTTTATTGGCAACAGGTCACTACAGGTCAGAGCTGTACTTCCAATTAAGAAAGCAGGCAACTAAGTCTTCTCTAATCAGTCTATACCAGCTGATTCAAAGTCATCCAAAAATGTAGTCTCTTTCCCCAGCCCCCTAAAAAGGGCATTTCCATTAAAGTTGATAATTTGGTTCCAATTGCAGATGATACATGATGATTCAAATTAGAAATTACATCCTAATTGTATATTTGGATTGGATAACTTGAAGTATTCTTTGCAAAAAAAGAAAAAAAAACCTAAAAGCAGAAAGCCAAGAATCACTCAGTAATTACTCACACAAAAGGAAGGAGTTGTACAATGCTCTCATCTTCTTGTCAAATGGCCACACCTATTCTAGGTTTTTTATTTGGCGGGAGTTACTGTAGCCATGTTGATCTAAATGAAAACAACTATCCACTCTATCAGTGAGATGGAATTCAGTGATGAGTCCCCAGAGGAGACAGCCTGTCTCTACCAATTACTAGCTGTGTGACCTTGGCATGTTACCTCACCTCTCTGACGGTGATCTGTAGATGTTATGAGTAGTGGCAATCTCAAAGGTTGCTGTGTGTATATTTAGTTCCTCACAGTAAGGATTAAATAATGCATAGCCAGTAGCTGGACCCATTCAGAGGACCAAAGTTACAAATTATCATCCTCTGGGTGTCAGAGGATGGATGATCTTTCCATTCCTCCATTGCAAAATATAAAGCTGCTTCTCAAAAGTGAATGAACCACCAACTTAGCCAATATAGAAGGACTGATACCTCTCCCAGGGGAAGAAAGCATTTTCTGTATCCCACGCTTTGGATGCACTGAAACACTGTTTTGTTTTTACCCTGCTCAGCCTTGATAATGTACAGTGTTCCTTATCTGTAAGAAAGCATCCTTAGAAGTACACGTATGCCTGCACGCATACTCACACACACGTACACACACACTGAGGGTTCTTAGCTTTCAATGGTGATAATCATTGTGGCCAAGCACAGAATACTCTTGCTCCCCGAAGTTGAATATCTTCCATAATGTGTCCTGTTTGGTATGTAATGGCTTGACTCTGCAATTTAATGGAGTTGTAAACCATGTGGCTGTCAAAAAAACAAAAATGTGTAAATGAGAACACTTAACCTGCAGCAAAAAAGAAAGAAAGAAAGAAAGGGAGGGAGAGAGAGAGAGAGAGAGAGAGAGAGAGAGAGAGAGAGAGAGAGAGAGAGAAAGAAAGAAAAGAAAAGAAAGAGAGACCCTTGTGGGATGGGAAGATGTACGTTGGCACTGCTGGAATATCCTCATCAGAGTGCTGAGGAAACAACCTCCAAGCGTCGGGAAGTCACCGAAGCCTCTGCTGTCGGAGTGGGAGGCATCGTAACGTTTGTCACCCAGAGAACTGACTCACACTCAGGCTGGAGTCTGGAAGATCTCAAGGCCAGAGGTCCGGAGCTAATTCAGGTGTCCTGAAAGGCCCAGAAGAATAGCTGCCATTGGCAATACCCAGACTCCTCCCCTACAGGGACAGTGCTGAGTCAGCCATCCCCACTTCCTGGCAGACAGCAGCCACCGGGCCATGAGAGTGTTCCTCTCTCTCCAGCTTAGCAGCTCACCTTCCAATTGACAGAGAAGAAGTGACTCATTGTATTTGCCCTGCATTCGTGAAACTAGTACAAGTTACTTCTGTCAAGTGTCTATGCATATAAATGTGCAAACGTTTGTGAGCCTTCGATGAGACCCCTGTCTTTGCATCCAAAAACCCATGTGTTATGTTTGAGTGTAAAACTCCTTTGAGTAGAAATATATTCTCCGTGGATGGGCTGAACAGAAATCAGGGAGAATTTTAAAGAGTAAGATCTGCCTTGTCATTTATAGCCAGTGGAGAGTCTAATGACCGGAACTTTGATCACTTGAAAACAAGCTCAGAATCAAGCATATTAAGGCATGGGGAGATAAACCACCTGCCCTGCAAGTGTGATGACCTTAGTTCAAATCCCCAGAACTCATGCAAAGCCAGGATCAGTCGCGTGTGTCTGCAATCCCAGTGCTTCTGTGGCCCTGTAGTAGGGACACAACAATCCCCGGAAGCTCGAGCCCAGCTAGCCTGGTGGATACAGTGGCGAACAACAGAGACTCTGCCTCAAACCAGGGTGTAAGGTGAAGACCAACACAAAGCATTGTCTTCTAACCGCCACACATGTGCCCCCACACATGTATCATACATGCACGTGCAGGCACACACACATTAAAGATATTCGTTATTTTGTGTTCTTTACACACTGCTTGTTTGCCCATAGCTCTCCTAATAGTACATGCACAAAGTTTCTTCTAAAGTTCAAATTCTGGAGTCAGCCACACGGCAAACATGGTGCAAGATGGAAGCCCAGAATTCACTTAACACCTAGCATTCCCTAGACTGTCACAGAAGTTAGGCTTCACTTAGCCTTCTCCAGGCTCCCCAGACTGTGAGGAACCTGGTACTTTGTTAACATAGCCACAAGTAAGCACGCGCTCTGCCTGCCAGTACACACAGAGCTGGGGAGGGATCCAGGCATCCAGGGGCTCTTTTGCCTCTCTCCTCCCATGGGGAGGGACCAATTTCAGATGTCACACTGAGCCGTCAGAGCCTCTTTAGATGTGTATTCACAGAGCCCTGTGAGCAGACTCTCTGATGGAGCCTGTACTGAACTGGCAATCCCCAGAACAGCCTCTCTGAGCCAAATGTTTACAAAATGAAGTAGACTACAGGTCTCATGAGCCATCCTTCCCCAAAGCGCAGGAATCCCTGAAAATCACATTAAAATGCAGTTTCTGATGTAGAAGTCTAGCAAGTGGGGTCTGAGGAACTCAGTCTGAGTTGCTGAAACATGACGCCATTCCACTCACAATGAAAGAAACAGAGTTTGGAGACAGACCAGGTACCAGGTATTACACCTTCTGCTGGAGGCCCACAGGGAATGAGACAAGGGCCCGGCCCTAGAGGAGCTGGACTGCTTACCACGCACTAAGTAAATTCTGCACTGAATACCGCCCCTCATATCTTACCCTGTAATAAGTAAGCTTGCTTCTCCCAGAAACCTTAACAAACGTCTCTACTGGTTCTACATGGGCCATGTGTTCAACCCTTAACCAAGCACTGTGGTCTTTGGATAATCAAACTTCCAGCAGCAAACCCTAGAGTTTTGAAGCACTGTGCACACCAAGACAGCAGAAGGCATGGATTCCCTCAAGAAAATCAGCTACTCTGCAAATATTTCACTCACTACTTTGTGTGCAGGAGCTATGAAGTGGAAAGTGTGATTTAATTGCTCCCAAGGAGATTACCGTCACATTGGAATATAGACCAGATCAACACACATCAAATGACTTGAAGCCAGTTACAGATGACTGTGCAACCAGGTGGACAGAGAAAAGAGACATGGGACATAGCCTGAGATAGAAGCATCCACAGGCCTGGCCTAGCAGATGCAGTAATGAGCTGGCTGATGCCCTGAGACATGAAGAGCCTGAACAACTTGTAGGACAGCACATCGTTATCTTTAAAAAAAAAAAAATGTGGCCAGCTGCAAGCCTTTGGTGCCCATCACAATGATTTCCCCCTCTGCTATGGCCTCCTCTAACATGATCCATAACTGCAGTGCCCAGTTTGAGCACCTAGCCATTTGACATCCTAGCCTTCATGTTTATCATGGCCATCTTCATTCCAACATACTCCCCCTAACCCTTGACTAATAACACCTTCACCCTCTCACAAAGTGGAGGTTTCTGGAATTCCTGACATCACCACTTCCACATTCTGTTCCACCAAAAATATAGATGACAAATCTTTCATCTCACACTGCTTCCTATCCTGTATCCCTCCCGGTTTTCCACTACACGTCCCCAACTACATGTCTTCTTTGCACCCACCCTAAAGCTTCATAATGTAACTAGAGAATAACTGACTAACCTTACAATTAGTTATAACCACAAATGTCTGGGTAGCGACGGTGAAAACGGTGACATTGTTGGTGATACCATTTATTAGTACCAATTGAGTCTGACTATGAGACATCTTCATTTCTGGTTCTGAGTCGATAAGCATGCAATTTTATTTGACTTAACTTATCTCAGTACTGCTTAAGGAAAGCACTATTGGCATTTGAACAGAACAAGCCTTCATTATAAAAGACTGTTGGGAACAGGGCAGAAGACTTGGCACCACTTTGCTAACCCATCTGAAACCCAGTAGTATTCTACAATCATAGAAAAAATGTCAGTGGTTTTCCTTCAATAATCTGTTCCCTCAACCAGAATGACTTCAGGCACAGTCCTACAACCACTTGAGAACTGCTGGCTAGTAGAAAGAGAGCCACTTTGGCCATCCAAACTGAACCTACTCTGAACCTGAATAGCTTCCCCAAGTCCTGGTCTTCCCTCAAAGAAGACTCATAATAACACTTCCACCCCATGGTTGCAAGTCTCAAATGATCAAATAAAATATTATTAGTGAAGCTAATCAGTGAGTTCATTAGGACTATATTTGACTCTAACAGGAAGCTGTTGGCGACAGTTTAAGCAAGGAGGTGTGTGTTTTACCATATCACAATTATTCTGGAAACTAGTGGTTCATGGCTGGTGTGGTGACCTCGGGACATCATCAACAGCCCTGGTCCTCCCCTCCCCGCCCTCATCTTTCTGAAAACACATTTTACCATCATGGCTGCATGTCACTTGAAAGATCAGCCCCACTTCCATACTCAATTGTGCAGGCCATCCAGAAGCAGGAAGAGGAAGGAAGATGGAGGAGGGAGAGAGAAGAAAGAGAGAGAAGGGAGAGGGGGAAGGACGAAAGGAAAGGAGACAGAAGGCAATATTTGAAAAATGCTGATGTTCCCAGCAGGCTTCCACTTATGCTTCCTTTATTGTCATGTGATCATTTATAATTCCAAAGAAGACTGGGAAATATTTTTAGTATAAGCATATTGCCTCCCTGAACAAAATTAAGGTTCTGTGAGTAAGAAAGAAAAAGAAAACGTATAGTAGGCGGGAAGCTGGCAGTATCCTTGGTAAACAACAAAGTACTATGGAAGTGTAAGGTGGAATGATTGTAAAATCTTGAAGAAAAACTTATCATAAAATAGAGTTCCTCCAAGAATTTTATCACAAGAATTCCATCTGGCATGCCATTTATCTATATTACTTGGGACTAAGTAAACGACGGCCGTACATCCAATAAGCTTGGCAGCCCAATTAGCTAATGAGGCACATACCTCTGCCCACAATGCAGCACACTCCTCATGCATCTCAGACTCTAAAGCACCTGATTATTCATGGCGACCAGAGAGTAATAATAAAATTGCTTAAATGAGCATAAAGACGTTGTGGGTTTGAGACCACCTGGCATCCATTTCACATGTGTTTGATCATTACAGCCCATCTTCCTGCGAGAAATGCCTTCCCCCACATGACACACAGATTGATGGTACTGTCAACCAAGGCGCCCTACTCAGATGCCAAAACAAACACCTGAGCCAGCCTCAACCAATCCAACTCTGTCTTCTGAGACCTCTGAATGTCTGAAGCAAGGGGGGTGGGGAGGACAAAAGAAAGGAAAAGGAAAGAAATGGAAAGAAAAAAGAGGAAGAAAGGAAGGAGGGAGGTAGCCATGGGTACGAACAGGAAGAAGGGTGGGCGAGATGGAGGAATAAGAATAAGAGAAAAAGAGAGAATCCAGCCTGGCTCATCATGTCTCACCAGTAGGCTCCCCCATTTGTCCACATTTTCCTGTTCTCCTCAACCGACTTGAGTCAATATGATGACCAATGACTTGAGACAGATGTTCTCCGAGCCCCTCAGCTGTAGGCTTCCAGGAAGACTGTGTTGGCCCCGCAAAATCTGAGAGCATTCCCTAAGCCCTAGATGTGCTATTAACACATTAGGAAATGCCGGAGCTGTCAAACGGCTCCTAGGAACCTACGAATGAAAAAAGCTTCCAGACCATCAGAGAGCTCCTGGCCAGGACTTCAAACTATAGTCTCTAGCTTGTGACTCTTCTCTAATGAGAACTGTGAGTGTGGGCACGTGATTCATACCTCAGACTCCACACCTATGAATGACACCACTGCATCAGCTTTTGTAATATGCCAACACGCTTCAGCCTGGCTCCTGAGCCTGCCCACTGAGTTCCTTATGCCATGTCTTAGCCTCCTGCTCAGGCCTTGCCCCTGAAGCTGTGTCAAGACCACCTCACCATTTAGTGAGGCTGCCTTTTGCTCACAGTGGGAGAGACATTGTCCTGCTCCTCTGTATGCCCAGGGTGAACCAACACTCTGTGAGCAAACTCCAGTTCTACCTTCCCGGGAGCTTCTCGGGCCTCTCTGTGTTCTGCCTTAGTGGAAACTGCCAAACACAGAGAAGCCATCACCGATGTTTCATCAGTGACAACACTGTGGCTCAGCCAGGTAAACAACTCCCAGTAGGACAGCTGTTCTTCAAGTCCCTGGCCATTGTCTTCTCTTCATTGGTATCCCGGTCATTTCCCCTGTTGGGCTCCAACATTCTATCTTGTCCCTATTTTTCCTTCCTTTATCCAACCCCCAAATTTCCCACCCAGGCTTTCTGTAGAGTTAACCTTCCACTACCTAAATGGCCCATTACAGTGTTTGCTAAATAAAATCCATTGTAAGAGAAATTTTGACCAGCGCCTAAAATAGCAATTACCACTTTCTTCTGTTATATATGAATGTCTCTCCAAAGACACTGGCACCTAGTCAAAGTGCAGCAGGCGCTCAGGGTGCATCTCTCAGAAAGCAATGCTGGAACTGGGGTTTTTTGGTTTTTTGGTTTTTTGGTTTGTTTGTTTTTTTGGTTTTTTTGTTTGTTTGTTTTTGTTTTGGTGGGGAGTTGGGGGGCTTGCTTTTTGTTGGCAACACTTAAACTGCAAACAGCGTGACCTCAGATGTACTAAACGAGAAGATAGCTTGCCCTTCACTAGTGACCTTAGAAATGACCCACCTGAACCTGTGTTCCCATCTGCCACATGAGACCCATCATGGCACCTGTCGTATGGGCTCGAATGGACCCTACTGACAGGACATTTGCACAGTGCCTGGCACACCACCACCCCTGACATTCAGGGCATCTGAAAGTGAAATGGGAACACTGACAGGATGCCATAAAGAGCACTCACTGCACATTAAGGAATCATTTGGGAAATGTGAAAACAAAAACGAAAAAACTACAGGCAGCCAAGTTTTAACCTCAACAAAGAGAACTCCAAACCCATAGCCTTGGGAAAACACTGGTCTCACCAGCTTTTAAATAACTGGGTTGGTTAAGTAACTGGGCTAAAAACCATAGATGTGGATGTTATCTCAGAGAGGAGATGTGGGGGTTTTTTGTTTGTTTGTTTGTTTTGGGTTTTTTTGTTTTTTGTTTTGTTTTGGTTTGGTTTTGTTTGTTTGTTTGTTTGTTTGTTTGTTTTGGTTTTTCAAGACAGGGTTTCTCTGTATAGCTTTGGCTGTCCTGGAACTCACTCTGTTGACCAGGCTAGACTTGAACTCAGAGATCCGCCTTCCTCTGCACACCTTTTATTCCAGCACTTGGGAGGCAGAGGCAGGCAGCTCTCTGTGACTTCGAGGCTAGCCTGGTCTACAGAGTAAGTTCCAGGACAGCTAGGGTTGTTACACAGAGAAACTCTGTCTTGAAAAAGAGAGAGAGAAAGAGAGAGAGAGGGAGGGAGGGAGGGAGGGAGGGA
>CABHPR010142952.1:0-21371 GCA_902168415.1 Peromyscus melanophrys
TGTGTGTGTGTGTGTGTGTGTGTGTGTGTGTGTGTGTGGCTGTGTGGCTGTGTGGCTGTGTGGCTGTGTGGCTGTGTGCTATGTGAGTGGGTATGAACATGCCACAGCGAGTGCATGGAAGTCAGAGAAAGACTTTCAAGAATCAGTTTTCTCCTTCCATCACTCAGGCGATGGGGCCCTAACTCAGGTCATGAGGCTCAGAGTAAGCACCTTCACTTGCTAAGCCATCTCCTGGACCCAGGAATGTTTATTTTATTATGCTTATTTTTAAACTCAGAGCTTTCTGTACCTAGCAGCTATCTTGAACACACATGGGCAAGTTCCCTAAGGTCCCTTCTAGCCTCCAGCGTTTTCCAGTCCCAGCTGCCATCCTGTGTTCTCAGAATCCCTGGGGAATGTTGAATGTCATGTGCTGTGCCAGTATACAGGCCACCTGCTGTCAAGGCACCTTCCTCCCAGAGCAGAGCCGGCTAGGGGACACTCAATCTGCTGGTGCCTCAGGTAATGCCTGAAACTCAGCGATAGAAAAACATTCTCTTTCAAAACATTCCATTTTTTTTTATTGTTGTTATTGTTATTTCCAGAACATGAATTGGGTCTTTAAAGAAAAAGAGAGAGAGAGAAGTAACTGATCTGTTTTGTGCCAGAGCTGTCTGGTCTCTCCAAACACTTAATCCAGCCCAGTCGCTCTCATTGTCCGGGATCAAAGTGCCTTCCCCACACTCCAGCTTTGTTCTACCGAGAGTAGAAGAACAGGGCAGAAAGCAGAGCTTCTCCGGGCTTTCTGCCCCCTCCCTTCCCCTGAACTTCGAGAGAACAAAGAGATTTACAAGGCAAGGATCCAAACTACAAGGTGTTAATGATTGGAATCACATGTTTGGGGGCGGGGGAGGGGGGGGGCTTGGACAAGTGTTCCCTAAGTCAGAAGGCTTCCAGGAGGAGGCAGTTAGGCAAGAGAAAGGCAGAGAGCCAGGACCAGGAGTAGGATCTGTCAGCCAGGACCTCTGCACCAGGAGGAGCCAGGAGCAGAACCTGGAGCCAGGGTTGCTCCGACTCATTTCATGGCATCTACAGCACCCTGGCAAAAGTGTACCTTACACGAAGGGAACCCTCCATCCGCCATTGCTAACAGGTTCTCCCTTAGTCTCTGTGTACTGGGGAGAGGCTCCACAGGACCCTACTCCTTTCTGTGTTGTATTTTGGATGTGCTAAGGATGATTTAGAAATTGCTGAGAATGGCAGAACACAGACTAGGAGACAGTTTAGTGGGAACACGAACTGCCCTTAAAGCTTGTTAATATGTAGGTAACTCAGCCAGGAGCACCCAGTGCTGGTATAGGCATCTGCAAAGAACTTGGAGGACTTGCAGTTTCATGAAGTTCCTAGATGCTGCTGGATCAGGAGCTGTCCTTTAAGAATCTCTGTTCTGTACAATGAACTCTCCAGATTATTGTGATGGTCGCTAATCTCAGCCCCCAAGAAGGTGGAAACCACACAAGCAATGAGCAGAATCTTGGCCCCCAAGAAGGACTCCATCCTCACGTGTGCATACCAGCATGGTTGGGTCAGAATGGAAACATGCAGGTCCTACTTTTAAATCTCTCCATAAAAGCAAGGATTGGAAAGGAGATGAGTGGTACTGGGAGATAGCCCAGTCAGTAAAGTGCTTGCCCCACAAGCATAGGACCTGAGTGCAAATACTGGCATCTAGGTAAAAAGCCAGGTGCAGTGCATATCTGTAATTCCAGTGCTGGGGAGGCAGAGACCCGCAGAGGCAGAGCCCTGGGACTTGCTAGCCAGTCTAGGCAAAACAGTAAGTTTCAGAGAGAGACCCTGTTTCAAAAAGAAGGTGGGGAGGAATTGACAAAGACAAAGGAAGTCTACCTCTGGCCTCAGCTTGGACACACAGAAACATGAGCTCATACATACACACACACACACACACACACACACACACACACACACACACACACACCAGCACTGTGAAAAGCAGAGTAATATGGTGGCAAGCAGATGAAGAGGAGGTTGCTAAGGCACATTGCATGCATTTTGCAAAATCGCCTCCTAATGCAAGTTCCCTAAACCCTGTTAACATCTGTCTCTTCCTTTTAAAAAAAATGGGAAGCAAGCAACACACATAGAGTCATATTAGACTCTGTGGCCAGGGTTGTTTTTAAAAGCCTGTTGAACACACCTAACCTGACTCACCTAGCAACCCTGCCTTGCTGTGACGCTGCCGTTGTTTACCAGCTGTGGCAAGGAGTAGGATGATTTCAAGTTCAATGAACAAAATAAATGTCTTACACAGAGTTGATAGGTTTTACCCCAGAAGCAAGGGCATGTGTGTGACTGTTTAACTTGGCTATGCTTAGTCACTGGCATTCTTGTTAATGTACCAGCCTGCACTGCGAGAGAAACACCTGTTTCAATGGACCCTCGCTGAGGAAAGTGTCTTGTTGCTTTTGCAGATGAGAACTGAAGCAGGGGATATTTGTGGGGAATCTCAGAACATAATCTTTGGAAAAGGGCTATCAGCTCAATGGCAGAACAAACAGGTTCCCCAACAGCTCTATCGGGAAGAGATAGAAAGAAGACCTTGATTAATGGTGGTGATTCTTCTCCCTCTTCCACACATTGATAGTGGGTGTTTCAGGGCTGACTCTCCCAGGATTCTGCTCAGGGAACTGTTAAAAAGAGAGGAGCATTTGCAGAGTGGAGCTGGGAACACTTTCTGTCCGCTAATTGTCTGAAATTCTCTGTGAGCAAGTTAAAGCCCTCTGTGTGGTCTTGAAATAATCAAATCAATGGCCAGATACTTCCAAAGTCACCTAGCTCAAACATCTGTAAGGAGAAAGAAGGTTCCCACAGGCAGCCAGCTGGGCTCAAAGTCATCCCATTATCCCGAGCAAAAGATTAAAGGCACATTATGGTCTCCAACTGCTCAGAAAGTCGAACAAGGGGCTGCCATGTCCAGACCAAAACTGTAGAGGTCAATAGATATGTTAAAGCCTGTGACTAAGATCTGTTCCCACACCATCACCGATAGCAGTTGAGCATGCTGAGAAGAGCTGTGGAGACCCAGAACACTTTTTCAAACGCCAGGAAAGGAAACATCATTTCCAAAAATATGTGTGGCCAAGTCAAGATGCTTACAATTAAAGTAGGTATTTTTTTTCCCTCAGTGAAACCACGAAGGTCCTATTTTGTAGTCTTAAATTTGGGCCCTCAAAAAGGTGGCATTGTTAACATCTGGTAGGAGATATCTCTGAACCAGGCAGCCCCACTCAGACCACAGGGCTGTTAGTCAAATGCCACTCTATTCTTTTCCCTCCTCAAACGCAATTATCACAACACCATTCAGGACTTGTCTCTTTTGTCTTTATCCAATGTAAGTTAGATTTAAAAAAAAAAAAATGTCCCAGGTAGTCTCTGACCACAGCAAAGCCCATACTGAGAATCTTTTGTAGTGTTCTGTGTATGCTCATAGGTCAAGACGCCTTTGCTTCTAGCAAGAGCTTCTTGCCTGGTGTAATAGGCTGAGTAATAGCCCCCAAGTTATCTATGTCCTCATCCCAAGAACTTATAAATGTCTCCTTAAATGGCAAAAGGGATTTTGTAGGTATGGTTATATTAAAGCTCTTGCAATGGGGAAATTATTTTCACTATCAAGGTGTGTCCTAGAAGTGATATATCTTTGTAAGAGGAAGGCAGAAGAAATGGGACTTCAGAGACAGACGGCAACAGTGTGATGGCCACAGCTACACACTGTGCTTTGCAGATCAGGGCACAGCCAGAGCTAGAGCAGGCACATGGCCAGCTCTGGATGCTGGAGAAGGAGTATTGATTCCCCATTATAGCCTTCATAAAGAACCAGGTCATTACCCTTGATTTTAGCCCAGTAAACCTTGTGTTGGACTTCTACCTTCTAACTGGAAAAGAATAAATGTGCATTGTTTTCAGTCATCAAATTTGGAGATACTTGTTACAGCAGCAACAAGAAAGTGATAAACTTGGACACTACCCAATTGTCCATGTAGTCACCTATACCCTGCTTTTGATGTTGTTTCCACTGAAGCCCCCAGACCTTGCTGGTCTCCTATACTGACTGATCTGACCCACAAGTGACAGCCCCCAGGTCAGATCAACAGAAGCTGACACCAGGCAGTAAATGGCAGTATTGGCTAGATACAAGTTTCTAAAGCATAGGAGATGTGTGCTATGATACTGACCAGGACATTCCATCACTCATAGCACAAGAAATGAAATCTCAGTGAGCTTTTACTTGACACCCATATTTTTACCAGTAGGATTTTTCACATATTCCAAATGAAGACAACAAGAATTTTGCAGGACTTAGGTGAGAACCAAATGGAATAAATTGTATTAGTAGCTAGTAAAAGTTAAGCTCTACGGAATCAGTATTTCCCCACTCTTAGATTATGACATATATAGGTTGCTATGTGACAGCACACAAAACAGCCCAATGCCACAGGTCATACTTGTTATTCTCATTGCACAGATAAGAAAACCAAGTTCTATTCTAGGAAGGCTGGGAAACTTAGACAAAGTCACATGGCTGATCTAGGTCTCACAGGCAAGATTGAGATGGCAGTAGACATGGCACAGCTGGATTTCAGAGACCCTCTCCTTTACTACCTCATGTCACTGCTCTGAGTACACTGGTATACACTGATCAAAGTCACTGCAGGTCCCTTGGATTCAGAGTTAGTGCTATCTGTCCTGTCTGTTGTTGCTCTAGCTGGTGTATGCCATTCCCCGGACCTACCACAGAAAGCCATATCCTTTCAATTTAGAACTCATGAACAAGAGCCATAGCTGGGCATAGATGTGAATCACCTCCAAGTTCAGTGTTCTAAAATGTGATCACCCGACAAGCCATGGTTTTGATGTAGCTTTTTATACCATCTCCTTCATAGATATTTATTAAATTCTTACTATTATGTGCTGATCCCTGAGGCTTAAGTCATAAAAAAGGTAGCTCTTCCCTTTGGCCTTTCACACGAGTTTAAAGCACCGAAGACTCAGCTAAGTGTGGTGGCTCACACATTTGGTCCCAAGTCTTTGGGGGCTAAATTAGGAGGATCAAGAGTTCAAGGCAATTCTCCACTATGAAGCAGAGGTAAGATTAGTCAGAGCTACATAGACTTCTCAAAAAAAAAATTCAAAACAAAGGACATATATAACTTGAGGAACATGGAGCACTGGTCATTTCATATGTGACCATCTGATGCTGAAGCCCAGAGAAGAAATGGCTATATATGCCTGGAAGAATTCAGCAAAGATTGAAAGACGTTATGATTCAACTGAATTGCTAAGACTTGCCAGAGAGGGAAGAGAGCCTTGTTGAGCAGAGGGGGCCATTTATTCATGCAAAAGTTGAAAGTACTAGTGAAAAAAATCTTAACAGCGTTGCTAGAATGCAGGTTTCTATGTGGGTGGGGAGAGTGGGTAAAGAGAAGGTTGGGTTTCTGCCCTAACAGCAAAAGACAGAACTTCTAGTCCTAATGAAGACTCAGATTCTCCACTGGGCTGCTACAATTAAATCTCAAATGGACTGAGCCTCCAGCCTTTCTTCCCTCTCTCCCCTCAAACTCTTGAACCTGAACTCTAAAGCATGTCACAGCGAGGCTCCCATGTTAATGAGGGAACGTCAAGGCATCTCATTTATATGCAAACACTCTGACACAGACGCTATATGAAATGAATTCAGATGGAATATGCCAGCGTGCTTTTTTTCCCTTAAATCCTTCCAGAGAGTTATGATGTTGCTACATAAGTTAATGAGAGGAATGGAAGAGCAAACGCCGCTCTCAAAACCTGTCAACAGTATAACTATTTAGACGGGTATTAAAGCCAGACACTGTCATATAATTTGAGGGGATGGTTGAAGACATCTTAAGAATATTTTGTTTCTGACAATTGAATCATAATTCTAATAGACATCTCCAAAAAGAGTAGCAGTGGTAGCAGCCATGTAACGTTTATTTAGAAGCTGGTGAAGATCTTTGATTCAAAGTGCTGGATGAAGTGACAGTACCTGGCTCTTAGAATGTCAGACCTGCCAAGGGGTTTGAATTTTATTATAACACTAAGTGCTCAAGAAATATCATCTCCATAAGCAATACTATGCAGAGTGCTATACATATATTCTTTGTTAAATCTTCACAGCAGTTTTTTTTGAGGTAGCAACTTCCAATATCCTCATTTTATAGACATGTAAACCGAGGCATAGAGAAAGTCCAGGACTTTCCCAAGGCTACCTAGCTAATGAGTCATGGAATGGAGGTTTCTGGCCAAACCTTTCATGGGTACTTTGGAATAAAAATATTTGCCTTTAACCAGCAGTGAAAGTGAGTTTTTCATAAACTCTTGCAAAGAGGTGGAATTCTGTAGGGGAGCTGGCTTAGCATCTAGATTTGAGGACATTCATTAGACATGCTGACACAGACAAATGTCTAAACTTGTCTACCATAGTTTGGTCATGTGCACCACAAGGAGACGCTCACCTACTTTATAAATCTGTCACTGGGAGAATGCAGGTTCCTAAATCAAACTTTATGCAAAAGAGTCTCACTTTCTCTTCAGTTGTCCTCAAGTTCCATATACTCCCTCCCTCCCTCCCCCTCCCCCTCCTCTCTCTTCCCACCTCTCTTCTTTCTCTCTCTCTCTCTTCCTCCCTCCCTCCCTCTTTCTCTCTCTCTCTCCTTCTTGTAGATCTCCAGTGCAGTTGCCACATTCCCCATGATGATGCTCATAGACTTGTCTTCTGAAACTGTAAGCCCTCAACAAACTCTTCTGTAAACTGTCTGGGTTATTGCATCTCATCACAGCAATAGAAAAGCAACTAAGACAAGTAAAGAGAGCCCTGAGTGAAGAAAACCAAAGACAAGATACAGATGAGGTCACTACCTCAATACCAGGCACTCCATGGTGTGCTGACCAGAGTCTAGACTGTGTGGCAATTCATGCTTCCAACAGCCTTCTGAGATAAGTTATATTATCTTTCCCTACACATGGTAGAACTTTGGCTTTCAGCATGTATGTTCCTCTCCTACACATAGCCTGTAAGCAGTGCATCTGGGATTTGAATAAATCTATCCAGATGCAAGGATTTTTTTTTCCTTTGGCCAAGACTCTGTTCTTCATTTCCATGGAGAGAACATCTTATCTACTTCTTAATCCTGGGTAAGAGTTGATGGATTATGGTGGTGTGTGAGGGAAAATGAACCAAAGTACCTGAACCTCAGCATGCGGATTTTTAGTCATCCAGTATCTGCTTAGAACTGGTATTTGCAAATCAAAAGGGCCGTTAGAACAGCAACAACCCTGTAGAGTCTGCTCTGACAGCTGTGTGTTGGAAGACCTGGCCCTGGGGAATGTGGTGAATAAAGGAATGGAGGCCAAGGAGCACTTCCCTATAGCAGAACAGGCATCTCGTGGCATTTCATTTCCACAGTAAACCAGGAGGCAACTTTTTAATCTCCATTATGCAGGAGAAAAAGTGAGGACTGGAGAGCTTGACTGGCTAGAGGATGCTCAGAACATTGTCTAAGCACCAGAAGCTACCAGGTCTATTAATACACACAGAGAAACTTCTGCCACGATATCAACACCGAAGCTCGCTGTTAAGACGGCAAATCCTCAAAATCATGTCAAGAAGAAGCCTCTCTTTACTTAATAAAGCCCAATGAGCCTTTAAAAATAGTGCTGCCAGTGATTGTATTTCTGGCTCACAGGGCAGCAGAGCAGAATATTTTAATGTAATGTTCTGAGGAAGGTGCAGGCTTCCACCAGCAATGAAATAGGCAAGACTTAAGGACAGGCTTGCCTTGGAATGTTTGGACACATTCATTCTGCTTTCTTCTTTGTAATCTTTCAGTGATCCCTACCTGTGACTGGGGACAGAATATATGGGGTTTGCTGCTTGCTTTGGGGAATTTGCATATTGTGGTTAAAAGGATTCACCCACTGCTGAACTGAGGACCAGCCAAACCATCCTCAGCCACTCCATCAGTTAATCCTGACCCAGTGGACAGTGCCTCTGCTGACTGCATCTTCCTCAAAGGTCCTCAAGAGCACAATACCACTGGCACTGCATCAGGTACCTGGGGGAAAGAAGAAAGGGAAAAAATGCCCCCTTTTTTCTCTTATGTTTGTGAGCAAGGTTATATTCCGGGTCCAAAACAGAAATAGCAAAGGAACGTTCATCAGCTAAAAGAAATCCACAGAGGACCCAGTGGACATAACCTGTAGTGGTCCTTTTCCCTTTCCCATGACTTTCTCCATTGTGAACTGATTCCAAACAGATTCATCCCCCAAAGAAAATGAGCCAGGAATCTGATTACAATATAAAGAACAAAGTTACTTTGGACCATTTCCCATTGTCATTACTCTGCTAATTGATTTGTCCCAGCTTTGCTCCCTTTTTATAATCTTTGGACAATAAAAAATGTCACCACTAACTTTTAATTTGTACAGTATAAAATGTCTCTTGGTTCCATTGGTGTTAAAGATGGCCTCTAGAGCAAGAGGTAACTTTTAGGATAGCACTGCTCTTTGTCAAGTGCATGACACTCTCTCCCCTTCTCTGGTGCTTGCTGTACTTCCCAGCTTCCCTTATCCTCACCTCCATCTGCTCTCACGTTCAGGTATATGATTTGAGATGTATGACAATACGAGTCTCAAGGTGGGACATCTGTTATCCCACCATTCCAGAGGCAAGAGAATCTCAAGTTGAAGGCCAGCCATGGTGAGATCCAGAGGTGTGGGGGGAGGGGAGGTATATTCATTTCCCCAAAGAACTCAACCCCCACCTCTCCCCCAAAAAGCAAAAACTGCAGGGCTCAGGGCTTCACCTTCATTAATTAGGATCAAATCTCAATCCCTGATAACCCAAAGAAAAGAAAAGGCAGCCAATCATGCTAAGAGGCTGTAAAAGAACTTCCTATAATCCTCCCAAAGCACTCAAGAGAAGGCTTTCAGCCAAGTCAGGGTCATTTAATGTAGTCTGCTTTGGAAAAGATATTAAAACCGATTAAGTTCATTAAAAAAGAAAGAAAAGAAATCTCGTCTAAAGCGATGACCTCTGCCCAGCAGTCTTGTTAAAACAAGTACCTTTTCTCAGGATCTGAAATATGTTGGAAATTTCAACAAAAACTATGCAGAAAGGCAGGGCACACCCTCACCAGGGAGCAGATCTGTCTGCCTAGCAAACTGGCAGAAATTAGAAGCAAACATTGCTGTAGGTCCATTGCTGAAGAGGGATGGGTAATGCTGTCTCTGTTCTCAAATACTGCGGCCTGGACAGATATGACATTTCCACGGAAAATAAACCTGCCTGACAACACACAATGAAGAGCAAGAGGATCCCCAGAGAAAGGACTCCTGTGCTGAACCTTCAGCAAGTAGGAGTCAAGTCTGGAGGATCCAGAGGAAGATCCTTTGGGCAGGAGAGTATCTGGAGCCAATGCAAGTAATTGAGAATGAGGGGTGCACACAGTGAGTCCTATGGGAGGGTGGGAGAGGGAATTGAATTCTTCAGAGCTTAGACACAGACCGACGAACTGTGAGTTATCTTAAACTCCAGTGTGTGCATTGGTTACTTGACAAAACAGCTGAAAGAGAGGGGATTTATTTTGGCTCATGGTTTTGGGGGATTCAGGCCATGGTTGTTTGGCTTCACAAGCTTGGGCAGATCATCGCAGCCACAAAAGTTCATAATGAAGGAAGGGAAGCAGAGAGAGGAGGGGGTTATAGGAAGAAGCCAAGGAAAATATAGGCACTGGGAACACAACCCCTGTGACTTATTCCCTCCAACTAAGCTCTACTTCCCTATTTTTTTAATCAGCTCCATAATTTTCACCATCTTCTAAAAAAGCAATCTCATATTCTTAATGAATCAAGGGATTAATCCATTCACTAAGTTGGAGCCCTTATGGTTTAATTTTCTCTGGGCACACATTCACCTACACCCCCCAAGGTGTGCCTCACTGATCTCTTAGCCCCTCCAAATGGTCTTGTTTCTATTCATATCCTTAGAACTCACAATTTTCAAGTTTCCATTGTATTGTGTCTCTTATTTTCCTCTATATATTATCTCAGGAAGTTGTCAGTTAGGGGCAGTACCCATCAACAGAATATTTGGAATCATAAATGCAATTAGGAAATATGAGTGGGGGATAAGGGCACAAAATGATTCCATTGGTCAAGGAAGAACTACCCTAGGTCAGTAGAGACTTGATCATACCCTCTGTGATAATAATTATGACAGTAATAAAACAATAACAATAAATCATATGTCAGTTCTATGGATGAAAGCTAAACCATGTTGTTCATCACAGTAACATTGTTTTTAGGGGTTTGTGTAGTACCTAGCTTCCTATCATGACTGAATGGAACTCAAGCATGCCCAGCACCTTCTTGTCACTTTAATAGATATATTAACTATCAATATAAGATGCCTTTTTAAAAGTGAGGAATAGAAACAAAGCAGATGTTATTGTTTCCTCTTCCAGGAGTGCACAAACTAAAGGAATCCCCATGTATTCCAAAGAATGACTCATGATTTGCTGTCATGTCCCAACAAAGAACAAATATGCCTCTAACAAGTATGGATGCTCAGTAGCAAAACAATTATGTATCATGCAGAATACCCTGGGTTCACTTGCAAGCCCTGAAAAACCAGTGGATGCCAACATCAAAGATAGAAAATATTTAAGGTATGCTATTGCTGCATTGACCATTATATCACTCAGAACTTCAGATGACTTCAGGCACAATGTAGCTGAATTTTCCAAAGGAAAAACAAAGAGGAAGTTTCCTTTGTTGTGTGTTGTGAAAAATGTGATAGATTGAGTTATTTCTGAAAGAATTTCAAGGAAACTGCAGATACCTCATGAAGCTACTAACATGAAGATAATATAGTTTTACATGATGCATTTACATGAACTAAAACCATGAAATGGTGCTTTGGTTTTGTGAAAGATTAGTAAAACTACTTAGAGTTAAGGAATCCTTTTGGACTCTAATTAAGAAAATTTAAAATGTGGCAATATCCCCATGTATGCACCTACTTAGTATATACTGCTGTGTACATCTACTGTAAGCCTGATACCAGGCTTTACTTACATGCTGTTCAAAAAGACAACTAGGGGATGAGGAAATGACTCGATTGGTAAACTGTTTGCCATGCAATCTTGAGTACTTGAGTTTGATCCCTAGACTCTCATAAAAGCCCCAGGCATAGTAATACAGGCCTGTACTCTCACTGTTTGGAGAGGAGAGACAGGAGGATCCTTGGGGACTGCTGACCCATTGGTCTACTCAAATTAGTGAGTATCAGGTTTTATGAGAGACCCTATTGCAAAAAAATTAAGTGAAGGACAATTGAGGATGACATTAGACATTGACCCCTGGCCACACACACACACACACACACACACACACACACACACACACACGCAGACAGGCACATACACATGCACACATACTCAAAAATGAGAACTGGACAATGGTTCTTACATCTTCAGCAGGAACCTACTAAGGAAATCATCCTAAATCCCAGGCTTCCTTGTGTACTCTCAAAGATCATGATAAGGGCATGAGAGGTTGAATGTCCTATGAGAGGGTTAACAAGAATCACTGTATTGTCTTTTCACCAGAACTGTCTTAGTATTCAGGTACTTGGCAGTGGGCAGTGTAAGTTGAAGTATGGCAAAACACTGTCTTTTGAAAGTGGGTAGGACTGAAGTGCAAGGCCTGAGCCAGGCCTTGGGTTTTTGCTCCATTCCAACAGCCATCTCTTTCTGCTTGTTTCTGACATCTCCATGCTCCTCCCCCTTTATTCTGGTCTCCACCCCTTTAGTTTTGAAGGGTCCCCTACAGGACTTTATTTGGTTTGTCCTCTGAATTCGTGTGTGTGTGTGTGTGTGTGTGTGTGTGTGTGTGTGTGTGTGTGTGTTTTATGAGTGGTATAATCACTTCTAGCAAATTTCTGTGGATGTAGCAATACTTTACCAGAATCTAACACCCTTGGGAACAGCACAGAGAATTGCTGTCATCCACTACTCTTGTGTCTGGCTTTAAGAAGAGACATGGTACAGCCAGCATCTGGGACCTCCTCCTTGAGGACACCCTATAATGAATCCTTATTCTTCACCTTTGCCTTCTCATTTAAAAAAAAACAAAGCAGAGAGAGAGGACAAGTGTCCAGAAGTCCATGCCCTTCATCACTGTCTTAGCATCAACTACTTACAAGTTGGAAAATGTTTGGCAGAAGAAAACTCAGCAACTAGGGTCCTCAGCTAATCATGTAGGAAGCTGCTGCAATGGGCAATCGGGTCTCTGATCCAAACTTGTTGCCCTGTCTTTTCTCCTGCTTATGTAGAGGGTGGCAGATGAGAGACAAGAGAATCATGGTATCTTCAAAAACCCTCCAGTCTCAGCTCTCCTAGAAGGCTGTCATAGTCTACATTCATTTCAAGTCAGGGAACTGTGGATTTTGAAAAACTTCAGTATGTGTCTGTTAAGACTGCTTACATTCCCAGCTGGAAACCTGTGCATAAGGCCAATCAGCCTCCCAGGCATTCAGATTCAGGACTGGACTCCACAGATGAATATCTCAGAGGTCCGTGAACCCCCTGAGAGACATCAAGCACTCCATTCTCAGTCACAAGCATTTTTCTAGGAGACAGTCCATAATTTTCATTAGCTTCTCCAGTTAGTTTCTAAGGCAAAACAAACTTGGGGCTACCTCTTGGCAGAAAATGTGTTCCTTATAAAGCAGGAATGTGAATTCTATCCTTTCCAGCCTCACCATGCTCTGGACACATGAAATTTTAAGTCATTATTCAGGCTGCTCACTAGGTTTGCATTTAAAAGAATGATGTTTCCCTAACTTAATGTAATATTGTTATTGGCAAATAGATCACTTTTAGAGTTATCGAACCTGCCAACTTTTATAACCACCACGGTAAAAGCGCATACCAGGTTTTGTCTTTTCAGTCTCTCAACTGGCGTTAATAGATTTCTGTCTAGGATCAAAAGGTTGGATGAATACTGGCCATGCATAAAGTTTTGTAGGTTAATTAAGATGATCATTAGCCACTCAGGTTCATGCTTAGCTTCATGATTTGTAGGGAACAACTTTGCATCTATCAAACACGGTTGCTCCAACCAAGACTTGGGTGTGCACAGACAATTTTGAAGCAGATACAAGACCCCCGAAGCAAACCCAGCTTTCTGTGCACATGTTTTGCTACTTGCCATCTGAATGCTTTGCTCTTAACTTGGCTCCTTACACCACCATGGTACAGATTTTCATTTAAACATTCATGAGCAATGCTTTCACTATTTGGATTGCTTTCTTCTATTCTCTGATTGTGTGTTTCTGTATTATATACTGGAAGTTAAAGCCATGTATCCATCTATCTCTTCCTTCTGCACCTTGTATGCATCATTCAAATACCAATTGAGTACCTAATGTGTTCTACTCAGACTGTTGCATGTGGAATAAAATAAGATGCTATACAATTTGTGTTCTCATAGCACAGTAGAGGGGAAAGGGGAAATTGACATAATGGAGCAACCGATTAAGAGGAGGTAAACTGCCTGTATGAGATGGGTGACTGGGGCATGATGGGTAAAGAGGCTATCCCAGGAAGGAGGAATGGATCCTGTGAGAGCAGAAAGGCAGGCAGCAATAGGATGCATTCACAGCAGCTGGAGTCAGCTTTCTTAAAGCTCTGAAGGGACCACCATTTCTCTTCTACAGAGGTGATCAGTCTCATCAAGGTTAGTTGGTTTCTTGCTGTTCCTATCGGCCAAATGGGATAGTCATATGCTAAAATCCTAACTGCAAAGGTCGTAATTAGATTTAGATAACATCGTAAGGATAGCACCCTTCATAATAAGAGAAAGATATAGAACATTAGCCTGCACCATAGAAAGGCCCTGGGATCGCTACAAAACGAGAAAGTCTTGCTTCACTAGGAGTCAAATTTAGGGAACCTTGATTTCCGACTTTCAGCTTGCAGAACTGTAAGAACTAAACACATGCTGTCAAAGTCCCTCAGACCATGCTGCTTTATTATATTAGGCTTGCTAACTGAGAGCTGCTGCCTGGGGAAGCCTGAGAATGAATGATGCCTGAGATCTCAAAGCCCATAAGCCTGGATGAACTGTCATGCCTGGAACAGAGCCATTTGGAAGCATCCAAGCAGGAGAGGAAAAGGAGGAAGGGGCTTCACACTTTATATGGCCATGCCAGAGAGTCGCCTTGTGCCCTGTTATTTTGGCAATGAGAACACAAAGGCTCAACAGAGTGAGAACCTTATCCAGTCTTATACAGTAGTTTATTGATAACCACTGAAGTTTGAGTACTTTGAAGATTTTATGGGTTTAACTCTTTGCTAGCCAAACCCAACGCCAATTCATAGTCACTGCCTATCTCAGAAACCTAAGAACTCTGTGCTAAGTAGCACATTCTAGAGACCATGGATGAACAGAACCAGAGTCTTAAGAATATTAGTAATGAGGATCTGGGGAAAAGAGACTGGTTATTACCATTAACTGAAAGCAAAGTAGACCTCATACAAGTGTGAGATTTCAGAAACAGCGCTGTTCGTTTTGGTTGTTTTTCTTTATAAGAGGCACTATTGAATGCAAATATATTACCTGATAAATAACAACCATCCTCCAGTGCTTTCTGCGTGTCAGATGCTCTGCTGGGCACTTCATACACAATGTGTCTAATTATGGCAGTAACCCAGCCAAATACCTGTCACTTCGCCGTCAGACAGAATAGTTCAGGGACAACTCCAAACCTGCAAAAATCACATGGTGTGGAAATCAGGGCTAAAAACCTTCAAGGGAAAGTTGATGCAGACAAGAACTTATTTTCTTCAAATTACACACACACACACACACACACACACACACACACACACACACACACCCCAAAAGAGTTTAAACGGGGTATGAAAAATCTAATATTCAAAACACCTTAAGCAAATCAGTGGGCTCAGAATAACTAGATGGCTGTTTCTAAGAGTCTCTGTTCAGTTGTTGTTGTTGTTGTTGTTGGTGGTGGTGGTGGTGGTGGTGGTGGTGGTAGTTTTTGTCTTGGTTTGTTTTGTTTTCTTTTAATAAACTATACAAAAGTGAGCCATGTACCATGGCCAAGATGCACATGAAGAGAATATTGAAATACCCAAAGGTCTTTGAGGGAACTCTAATTCAATGTAAGATAGAGGTATGTTTTGGTTGCCAATGTGAATTCAGACTCCATTGACAGAAGTAGAGTACCACTGGGAAAGGGTGGGGTTTTTGTGTTTGTTTTTGTTCTTGTTTTTGTTTTGAGAACTTTGAGAATCCCATTTGGTGAATGAATATGGTAGAGTATGTGAGCTTTCAAATTCTGTGGAGCTGAGAAAACTATCACAAGTACCAATTCTTTATGCCTGTAAAGTAGAAGCAATGTCAGGTACAATCATCTGAAAGTAAAGAAAGTATAAGATCACAGACAGAGTACTCAGCCCAGCATTTATTGATGAACTTGCCTTTTGACACTGGATCCTTGAATCTGAAGGGCTGTGAGAGGCATATGGGTAATTAGCTTCAACAAAATGAGATCTGAGATGTTCATGAAGAATGCTTTAGGTGCTGACTCAATGTAGACATATCCATTGCCCTCTGCAGACACCCAGAGCATCACTGGGATGAACCCAAGCAATGATAGTGTGAACTTTCAGGTGATACATGGGTCAGAACTTTCATCCACACTCAAAGTGGACTTACAACAACCAAGATGAGGAGTTTTGCAAGTGTTCAAGGTGTTTTTATACTGAATGAAATCATCACCATGGAGAAAGGACATCCCTAAAGGAGATTTACATTCACATCTAATCATTCCCAGAGCTTGAAATAGAAATATCTTCCCTTCCTGCACCACTTCCATAGATCTTGCTTTATTACGGTTTCTCAAGCAGATGTTATGAACTTTGCAACCTAATAAGACCTTGTCTCAAAATTTACAATAAATAAAGGCCTGGGGATACTGTTTGGTAGGTAAAGAGCTTCCCTAGCATATATACAGGCTTAGACTCAATCATGACTACCACAACAGAAAAGAAGGAGGAAGAGCAAGGGAAGGAGGGAGGAAGAGAAGGAAGGAATAAGGAGAGAAAGAGAAGAAAGAGGGGGGAGATGGGGAAAGGCAGCCTGATACCATATCCAGTAAACATTTGTTGGTATACGCTCACAGCAGATTCCTAGGAGAAACCAATTCTGTTCCTAAGGAGGCTGCCATCTGGACAGGGAGCAGGCAACACACTTCTCCACTTGTGAACCACCATAGGTCAAGGCCATAGAGCATGTGAGGATGGCTCTTGAATTTCCAGGGAGAGGTAATAAGGGTAAAATAACCATTTCTTGCTCATTTATTGGATTTTCAACAAAATAACTTATCTCATTTTAGAAAACCTAAAATGAACAACTGAGAGATACGGTGGGAGATTTGTACCATGTACTGTTTTATATACATGGTAAATTCCTTTCAGCTCCTGGCATTTCTCCCAGCAGTCTCCCCTTGAAAGTCTTGGGGCAGAAATGGGGACAATCAAGAGGCATGGAGTAATTTATCAGGGAGCTGTCTTGTTCCATTTTTCCTTGCTGTCACTCAACATAACAGATTGAGTTGTTCATAAAAGACAAAATTTAATTTGACACCGTGCCTGGTGGCTCAACCCTGAAACCAAGTACTCAGCAGGCTGAATCAGGGAGATCACAAGTTCAAAGGCAGCCTCAGTTACAAAGCAAGTTCAAGTACAAATAGAGAACTTAGAGAAACTATCTAAAAACACAAGGAAAGGTTTGGTGATATAGTTAAGTCTTGGAGCACTTGCCTACCATATGAAGAAACTCTAGGCTCCATCTCTGATATACTCAGCCCTAAATTTGTTTGTCTTATGTTTCTGGAGGCTAGGAGGCCCAAGGCCACATCTAATCTGTTAGTTGTCCTGTGGCTCTGACGGATATACATGCCAGAAGCCACTAAAGGAAGGAAGTGTTTGGTTTAGCTTACAGTTTAAGGGTAAAATACATAAAGGTGGAGAAGCCATAATGACCAGAGATTGAGACATCTGATCATATCCACAACCGGAAACCAGAAGGAGGCAAGTGCCAGTACTTAGTTTAGTTCCTCCTTTCCCTTCAGTCTGGGACCCCATCCCACAGAATCATGCAACCCACATTTAGGGTATGTCTTCCCATGTCAATGAACCTAGATAATTTCTGATAGATATGCCTAGAGATTTGTTGACAATCACAGCTTCACCCCAACTTAATGCCCAACTTTTAAGCTTTATGGATCTTTGTCCCTTTGTCCCCATAGGCTCATGGACAATCCATATTGTAAAATGCATGCAACCCAACATCCAAAGTTCCCATAGTCTTTAATAATGCCAATATTGTTGATAGTCTAAGTTGCATCTGAGACACAAAGCAATCTTTTAAAATTTATTGTTTTATTTTTTTGTCTCTCGTATATTACATGCACTCCACAGTTTCCCCTCCTTCCTCTCCTCCTTGTCTCTCTCTGCATCTCCCCTTTGCTCCAGATCCACTCCTCATTCATTTCTCTTCAGAAAAGGGCAGGCCTCACAGGGATAACAACCAAACATGACATATCAAGCTGCAATGAGTCTAGGCACAAACCCCCATATGGAGGCTGAATGAGGTAACACAGTAGGAGGAAAAGGGTCCCAAAAGCAGGCAAGGGAGTCAGAGACAGCCCCTGCTCCTACTGTCAGGAGTTCCACAAGAGGACCACGCTACACAACCACAGCATATATGCAAAGGCCCTAGATCAGACCCACATAGGCTCTCTGATTGTCAGTTCAGTCTCTGCAATCCCTTACGAGTCCAGGTTAGTTGTTTCTGTGGGTTTTCTTGTGATGTCCTTGACCTCTGGCTCCTATAGTCCTTCCTCCTCCTTTTCTGCAGGATTTCCAGAGCTCCATCTAATGTTTGGTTGTGGGTCTCTGCATCTTCTGCCATCAGTTGCTGGATGAAGCCTCTCTGATGACAATTATGCTAGGTTCCTATCTACAAATATAGCACAGTCTCATTAGGAATCATTTCATTAACTTTTTTCCAGTCCTCTTTGGTTTTATCCCAGGTCTCTGGGTTATCCAGTCTCTAGTTCCTGACCCTCCAAGCAGTGTCGGGGGTGGGCTCCCTCTCATGGCATGGGTCTTAAGCTGGACCAGACATTGATTGGTTACTCCCACAATTTCTGTGCCACCTTTACCCCCAGCACATCTTACGGGCAGGGAAAATTATAGGTCTAAGATTTTTGTGGCTGGTTTGGTGTTCCAATCCCTCCACTGGAAGCTTGCCTGGCTACAGAAGATGGTCAGTTCAGGCTCCATATCCCCCATTACTGGGAGTCTTAACTAGGTCACTTATTGTGTGATACCTTGTTTGTGTTCTGACAAATAAAGCTTACCTGGAGATCAAAGGACAGAGCTAGCCACTAGTTAGCCATAGATGCCAGGCAGTGGTGACACGAACCTTTAATCCCAGCACATGGGAGGAGAAAGCCGGAAGATCAGGAGTTCAAGGCTACCCTGGGATACATGAGATTGAACAGTCTAAAAGAGAAACAGAGCAGGGCAGTGGTGGTGCACACCTTTAATCCCAGTACTAGGGAGGTAGAGACGGGAATATAAGGTGGATAGAGACAGGATCTTGGTCCCCCTTTCAGTCTGAGGATCTGTAGATGTAAGAAGCCTCAGGTGAGTGCTGCTTGGTTTCTCTGCTCTTTCAGCTTTCACCCTTGGATATCTGACTCTGGGGTTTTATTGTTAAGACCAATTAGGATCACACTTCCATCGTCCTTGTAGATGCCTGGGAGTTTCCATTGCAGTAGGTTTCTACCTCACCCCTAAGATGTCCTCCAATTCTGATTGTCTCTTCCAGTACTCTCCCTCTATCCTCCCTGAACCTGTTGCCATCCAACTGCTTCCAGTCCACTCTCAAAATCTATTCTATTTCCCCTTCTTAGGGAAATTCATGCATCCCCCCTTGAGCTCTCCTTAGTTAGCCTCTCTGGGTCTGTGAATTGTAGTGGAATTATTCTTAACAGCTAATGTCCACTTATAAGTGAGTACATACCATGTTTGTCTTTCTAGGTCTAGGTTACCTCACCCAGGATAATTTTTTCTAGTTCCATCCATTTGTCTTCACATTTCATGATATTATTTTATTTAACAGCAAGTAATACTCTGTAAGGTCTATGTGCCACATTTTCTTTACCCATTCTTTGATTGAAGAATATATAGGTTGTTTCCAGTTTTGGCTATTAGGAATACAGCTGCTATGAACATAGTTGAGCAAGTGTCTTTGTGGTAGGATGGAATGTTCTTTAGATATACGCCCAGGAGTGCTATAGCTGGGTGTTGAGGTAGATCAATTCCCAATTTTCTGAGAAATTGCCATATTGATTTCCAAAGTGGCTGTACAAGTTTCCACTCCCACCAATAATGGAGGAGTGTTCCCTTTGCTGCACACTCCTTGCCAGCATGAGCTGTCACTTGTGGTTTTGATCTTAGACATTCTGACAGGTGTAAGATGGATGCTTAGAGTCATTTTGATTTGCATTTCAATGATGGCTAAGGATGTTGAACCTTTAAGTGTTTCTCAGCCATTTGAGATTCCTTTGTTGAGAATTCTCTGTTTAGATCTGTAACTCATTGTCTAATTGGATTATTTCATTTGTTCATGTCTAGTTTCTTGAGTTCTTTATATATTTTGGATATTAGCTCTCTATCAAATGTGGAGATGATAAAAATCTTTTCCCATTCTGTAGGCTGCTGTTTTGTCCTATTGACAGTGTCCTTTGCCTTATAGAAACTTCAATTTTATGAGGTCCCATTTATTAATTGTGAATCTTACTTTGGTAAGTGGTATCTATCAAGGAAATTGCCTGTTTCTTTTAAATTATCCAATTTTGTGAAGCACAGGTTTTTGCAGTATGATCTAATGGTTCTTTGGATTTCTTCATTATCTGTTGTTATGTCCCCCTTTTCATTTCTGATTTTATTAACTTGGATATGTCTCTCTGCCTTTCAGTTAGTTTAGATAATGGTTTGTCTGTCTTGTTTATTTTGTCTAAAAACCAACTCTTTGTTTCATTGATTCTCTGTATCTAGAAACTCTTTGTTTCTATTTTATTGATTTCAGCCCTCAGTTTGATTATTTCCTGCCATCTACTCCTCTTGGGTATGTTTGCTTCTTTTGTTGAAGAGCTTTCAGATGTGCTGTTAAGTTGCTAGTATGAAATCTCTCTGATTTCTTTATGAAGGCGCCTAGTGCTATGACCGTTCCTGTTAGCTCTGTTTCCATTGTGTCCCATATGTTTGGGTATGTTGTGCATTCATTTTCATTGAATTCTTGGAAGTCTTTAATTTCTTTCTTTATTTCTGTCTTGACCCAGATGTCATTCAGTAGAAAGTTGTTCGGTTTCTGTGAGTTTGTAGGCTTTCTCTTATTTCTGTTGTTGAAATCCATTTTTAATCCATGGCAGATCGATAGGATAAAGGGGGATATTTCAATCATCATGTATCTGTTGAGAATTGCTTTGTGATTGAGTATGTGGTCAGTTATGGATAAAGTTCTGTGAGGTTCTGAGAAGAAGGTATATTCTTTTGTGTTTGGGTGAAATGTTCTGTAGATATCTGTTAGGTCCATTTGATTCATAACATCTGTTAGATCCATTATTTTTCTGTTTAGTTTTTGTCTGAATGACTGTCCATTGATGAGAGTGGGGTACTGAAGGTATTGAAGTTTCCCACTATTAATTTATGGGGTTAAATGTGTGATTTGAGCTTTAGTAATGTTTCTTTTACAAATGTGGATGTCCTTGTGTTTGTGGCATATATATTCAGAATTGAGATACCATCTTGGTGGATTTTTCCTTTGATGAGCATGAAGTGTCCTTCCCCATCTCTTTGGATTAATTTTGGTGGGAATCTATTTCATTAGCTATTAGAATAGCTACAACAGCTTGCTTCTTGGGTCCATTTGCTTGGAAACTCTTTTTCAACCCTTTACTCTGAGGTAATATCTATCTTTGATATTGAGGTGTATTTCTTGCATGAATCAGAAAGATGGATCCAGTTTTCACATCCATTCTGTTAGCTTGTGTGTTTTTATTAGGGAATTGAATCCATTGAAACTGAGAAGTATTAATGACCAATGATTGTTAATTCTTGTCTTTTGTTGTTGTTGGTAGTGGTGATAGTTTGTGTGTGTGTGTGTGTGTGTGTGTGTGTGTGTGTGTGTGTGTGTGT
>CABHPR010142952.1:21381-37104 GCA_902168415.1 Peromyscus melanophrys
TGTGTGTGTGTGTGTGTGTGTGTGTGTGTGTGTGTGTGTGTGTGTGTGTACATGTGGGTGTGTTCCTTTCCTCCTTTTGTTTTTACTGGTGTGTGATTATTTCCTGTGTTTTCATGGGTGTAGTTAGCCTCCTTGGAATGGAGTTTTCCTTCTAGTACCTTCTGTGGGGCTGTATTTGTAGATAGATATTGTTTAAATTTGACTTTGTCATGGAATATCTTGTTTACTCTATCTATGGTGATTGAAAGTTTTACTGGGTATAGTAGTCTGGGTTGGCATCAGTGGTCTCTTAGACTCTGCAAGAAATCTGTTCAGGCCCTCTGGATTTCAGAGTCTCCATTGAGAAGTCAGGTGTAATTCTAATTGGTCTGCCCTTATATGTTACTTGGCCTTTTTCCCTTGCAGCTTTTAATATTCTTTCTTGGTTCTGTATGTTTAGTGTTTTGATTATTATGATGGGGGGATTTCTTTTCTGGTCCAATCTATTTGGTGTTATGTAAGCTTCTTGTACCTTTATAGGTATGTTCTTTTTAAGCTTAGGAAAACTTTCTTCTATGATTTGTTAAAAATATTTTCTGGGTTTTTGAGCAGTGAGTCTCCTCATTTTTCTATTTCTATTATTCCTAGGTTTGGTCTTTTCATAGTGTCCCAGATTTTCTGGATGTTTTGTGGCGGGAATTTCTTTTAGATTTAACATTTTCTTTGACCGATGTATCAATTTCTTCTATTTTATCTTCACCAGAGCTTCTCTCTTCCATCTCTTAAATTCTATTGGTGATGCTTGAGTCTGTAGTTTCTGTTTTGCCTACCTAGATTTCCCATCTCCAGAATTCCCTCAATTTGTGTTTTCTTTATTGCTTCTATTGCCATTTTCAGATTTGTAAAGTTTTATTCAATTCCTTTACTGGTTTGTTTGTTTTTTTTCTTGGCTTTCTTAGTTTTCTTTAAGGTATTTACTCATTACCCCTCATTGTTTGCTTGTGTTTTCCCCAATTTCTTTAAGAGATTTATTCATTTCTTCCAACTGTTTGTTTGTGTTTCCCTGGATTTCTTTAAGGGATTTATTCATTTCTTCTTTAAAGACCTCTATCATATTCATAAAGTTGATTTTATGGTCATTTTCTTGTGCTTTAGCTGTGTCTCTTAACAATGACCTCAAAATAAAAGAAAGGGAGAAAAGACCAAGTTACAAACTTACTTCCAATATACAATGGCACAAAATAAACATTGCCATTCTAAAGTGAAAAAATGGATTAGGAACTGGCATATAAAGGTATCTCACAAGCCACCAAGGGTTGCTTGCCCTGGGTAGGGAGGAGGAACCACAGGCCAGTTGAGGTGCCCGGCTGTCAGGTACCATGAGGGTAAGCCAGTCTATGGTGGAGTATGGGGGGAGGAGGGGGAGAGGGAGGGAGAGAAGCAGAATGGCTCATGTCCTATGGAGAGAGGTAGATCTGAAGAGATGAAGGTGGGGAGGAGTTGGCAGGTGTGGGAGGCCTGCTTGCCTCAAGAGTCATAGTGACATCCAGGCCTAGGCTGCTGCCAAGAGCCATGTCTGGGTCAGTGGCCCTGCCACAGCTGTGGCCTGTGTTGATGTCTGTGGCTCCTGATATCACCAAAGGTGGTGAGGATGCCTGAGGTCTGGGCCACAAGTGCTACCTTGGTGCCAAAGGGCCATGCCACCACAGGGGCTGCCCTGATCTGAGTGGCCTGCACTGCCACCCAGAGCCATGGAGGCGTCTGTGCCAGAACTGCAGCCAAGGGCCATGTCTGAGTCCATGGCCTTATTGCAGCCAGGGCCCATGTTAATATCTGTGGTGCCTGTTGCCATAGAGAGCCATGCAGATGCCCAGGCTTTGGGCTGCCACTTGGGGCCACTCTGTAGCACTGCCAATCTAACTGTCCTGTGCTGTCACCCAGGGCCATGGTGACATCTAGGCCTAAGCTAATGCCAAAGACCATGTCTGGGTCTGTGGTCCCTCCACAGTGAAGGTCTGTGTTGCTGTCCATGGCCTGTGTTGCCACCAAAGGTCACAATAATATCTGGGTTCTGGGCTACCACCTGTGTCCATGTTGGAATCTGAGGATGTGTCACTACCAGGGCCATGCCGATCTGAGTGACCTGAGCTGCAACCCAAGGCCAGGATGTTATCCAGGCCCCAGCTGATACCAAGGGCCAAGTCTGGGTCCATGATGGTACCACAGTCAGGGTCTGCATTGATGTCTGTGGCTCCTGTTACTACCAAAGGCTATACAGATGCCCAGGTTTTGAGCCAATACCTGAGGCCATGTTGGTCATGCTGCTGCCAGGGCCATACAGATTAGGGTGGCCTGAGCTGCCACCCAGGGCCATAATGAAGTCTGGACCCAAACTATGTCTAGGAGCCATGTCTGGGTCAGTGGTCCTGATGCTGCTGGGATCTGTGTTGATGTGATGTCTGTTGCCTGTGTTGCCGCAGGGGTCCATGTGAACCATGTGTTGAACCATGTGTTGAAGATGATGGCATGCTGAGCTTGCCTCATCCTTCATTGGCCCAGAGATAGCTATCTACCTCCTCACCAGAGAGCTGACCCCTCACCCCACTGGCCCTTCCCCTATAGGAAAGCTGCCCTCCCTGACACAATTGGAAAATATGGCCCCACTCTCGCCATGGGATTGAGAGTACTGGCTCCACCCTTCTCCTGAGGGAGCTGGTCCCAGCAGCTGTAGCAGGAATCTTAAAAGTTCTTGTTAATAAAATCAAACCTGAGCCAGGTATTGGGGTGAACACTGGAAGGTCAGAGAGACAAAACAAGCCGCAGATAACCTCACCTGGTCAACTTCTCAGCTGATCTTGTTTCCTCAGACTGGAAGCCTCTGTGTCCTCATATCCGAATGGCTCTCAGCTGAACTGCTGCTAGAAGCCTGAAAGCTTAACCAGCTAAAAGCTTCTAGTTTCTGGTCTTCATGCCTTATATATTTCCTTTCTGCCATCACTCCCTGGGATTAAAGGCTCGCTTTCTGAGAGTAAAGGCGTATGTCACCACGTCTGTCTGTTTCCAATGTGGCCTTGAACTCACAGAGATCCAGAGAGATTTCCACCTCTGAAATGCTAGGATTAAAGGTGTGAGTGCCACCATTTTCTAGCCTTTGTATCTAGTGGCTGTTCAGTCTCTGACCCCAGATAAGTTTATTAGGGTGCACAATATTTTGGGGAATGCAATACCACCACAAGCAGCCCAGACTAACCAACTCAACTTCCACTCAGGCACACATCTAGGCCTTTAAGTTGGCACCCCCCCAACATCTACCCTATCAATGACCTACTGGAGCACATGAAGGAACTGGCCCTGGAGAACCATAGCCACAGGAGCTCCATGACTAGGGGCACCAGCAGGATATCTGGGAGGAGATTCAGTAAGGGTCCAGCATTGATGTTGTGTATACTACCCAATGAACAATTGCAAGAAAAGCTGTTTAGAAGAGTATACTGCATGATACACAGCAGCTCCCAGTGCCACTAAGACAAATGAAGAGGCTATGGAAAGATGGAGGAGGGAAGTAGGTTTTTTGTTTGTTTTATTTTGTTTGTTGTTTTGGATTTTGTTTGTTTGAGTTAATATTCTTATTTGTATTTTTTTATTATTTGTATTTTTTATTTTTACTATTTTTTTAAGTTTCCTTTGGGAGACACTACAAGTGTGAAGGAAGAATACAGAGGGACTGAGAAATGAGTGGGATTGGGGAGCATGATGTGAAATTCCCAAAAAAATCGATTAAAATTATGTTTAATAAATAAATAAATAAAATGAAAGAATGGAATCATAGCAAGGAATAATTGTTCTAAAGCAAGCCCAAATATCAACAAAGAAAGTACCAAGCAGAAAGCTCTATGTTCAGCATCTGAGGATCATGATGGAATCATCTGCATCCCAAACAGCTTAGGTAGACCCACCTCTCTGGCTTTGCTGCCTACAGCACACATAGCCTTTCTCTTAGACTGGCTCTATTCTATGTTTTCTCATTGGATGCCCCATGGTTCTGACACCTCCAACATTCTGTAGTCACTGTTGTAACTTAAGCTTCACACTCATAACTTTAAACTGTGTCCCCTCAGAACCTCTCTACAGGGGCTCCAACCCTTCCACACATGGTCTGGCTCCCTGGAACTACAATAAGACTCAATGACCTCCTCAATCTGCATCCTTTCTTTCACTGTAAATCTTGCTGCCAAGCTCTGGTGTTCACTTGTTTTTCAGCCTGACCCTCTTAGAATACAATTACAGTAGCTTCTTGTAAATACTTCCTTGGACAACTGTTTTTGAGGAACCAAGAACAATTTCAGCGATACTCTGTTTAGTCTCTCTGCTTTCAAAGGAATTTGCACTCTTACCTATGATGTCTTTGAGGAGTAAGATCTTGCTCTCAAGACATCTTTCCTGGTGTCCCAGTGCAGAGTGCCAGGTTTATCATTAATGGCACTAATCTCTTTAACAATTACAGCTCTTTCAAAGCTGACTTGTCTGTAAGATTAAGCTTGTTTATAGTCTGTTCCCCTCCAAACTGCACATTTTAGCGCCTTTTCTGATTCCCTTTTTTGCTTCTTTTCACTATAGACTTCAATGAGAGCAGTAAGCAGTAATCATACCATAGCCTCAGTGCTCTTCTGTCTTGAAATTACTCCCACCAAACAAATTCAGTTATTCCTGTATTCAATCTCACTCAAGTTCTCAAGAAGTAGGAACAATGCCACCAGATTCTTTACCAAAATCTACCACGATTGTTCTCTAGTGCAATTCCCAATTAAAGGCCTTGTTCTCCCCTGAAACCTCATGAGCTGGGCTTCCACTGAGTGCATGTCTCTCAAAATTCTGGTAATGAAATTACCACCAGAATACCCCATGAATCTCTGCTTACAGTATGCTAGGGCTCTTCTAGATCAAAGTTTCAAACTCTACAGCGCCCCTCCTACAGCTGGTTTCAAATATCTAAGAATCTCACAGCCCAAGTTTATTGTATTAGTAAACCCACTTCGGATACCAATTTCCAGTATTAGTTATTTGTCTTGTTTCTATAACAAGACTGACAAAATCAACTTAAGGAAGAGAGTCTGTATTTTGGCTCACAGTTTGAGGGTGTGGTAGGCCATAGCCATGATGCCAAAAGATTGAGAAGTCTAATCACATTGCATTACCAGGCAAGAAGCAGAGAGCAATGAATGCTTGTCGTCAGCTCACTTCCTCCTTTTTATTCGGTCTTGGGCCCTAGCCTAGGGCATGGTATTACCCACATTTAATATGGGAGTTATCATATGAATTAAATTAACCATTAAATTGCTCACAAACATCACCAGAGATTTGTTTCCACGGTGATTCTAAATCCTGTCAAGTTAAAAATCAAGATAGTAAGGCCATTCTTGTTAGTGCAGACTTTCTGCAGCATCCTTAGTCAAGGTAGATCATCATGTGATAAGAAAAACATGATCATGAGACAGGGCCAACTTGTTCCTATGAGTGGGCCACTCTGAAGATAATCTATTAACCTTCTAATCCACAAATTGATCAATGCATCTATAAGGGTAAAACTCTCATGACCTAATTGCCTCTTAGAAGTCTTACCTGGGCCTGCCTTTTAATCCCCCACAATGGGGATTAAACCTCAGCATGAGTTGTAGTGGGGCATTTGAACCATGAAACCATAACTGAAGGCATTAAAGAACACCCCACTCACATATATTTGCTATAATGAGTACCCATGAGAGCCTAAGTCCTCCCATTGAATATTATTCAACATAGCTATGGCATTTTCTGCTGATTTTTACCATGGATAAGTCTCACAACATACCCTTTGTATTGCTATTCTTTCTAGTTTTACTGCTGTTGTTTTGTTGCAAAAACATGTAACTTCACAAAGAACAAGATTTAGAAAACAGCATAAGTTGAGTGCCAAGAGCTAGATACCCATAGTCACATATTCATTGGTCAAAAATAAGGGGAATGTGGCCATAAACAGCCATTATCTTTATGCAATGCATTTCCATTTTATTTTCATTTTTATTCTTTTTTGAATTTCTAATGTACCCAAATAGAATATTTTACTTTCCTAATTCAGAAGAAATTATTTCTTAGTTTACAACCAAATAATGGACTATTTATGGCACCCAGGGACATTCTTTACTCACTGCTGTGCCAGTTGTAGAAATTGGAATGATTCTTTACAAATATTTGGGAGTATTTTTGAATAGTCTGAAGATGCTGGAATATGAAAATGGACAATTTGTACGCAGACTTTTCTTTCCTCCTGTACCAGTAGCTTTAAACTGTAACTTGTAGATCAGCAGCATCACGCAAGACCAGAAATACATATGCTTCTCTTAGCACACACATGTGCAGACACATGTACATTCACAAATCCCTCTACTGAGTCAGAGATCCCACAGGTGGGGAGTTTAAAAAAAAAAAAAAAGAAAACAGAGAGCCAAAAAAAAGCACTTGTCCAAGACGTAGAGACTTGTGGGCAGGATCTCAGTGTCAAAGGTAGGTGGGCAATCCTGACATTTTCCTTCCACCTCCACACTCTGTCAGCTTGTTATTCTCTGGGTCAGTAGAGAGTGTGGATACAGCCATATTGCCTAAGTATATTCTTCCAGGTGTCTATTAAGAGTAACAAGTTGCCTCATCTTAATCAGCCTTCAGCTGCTACTGTTTTCATTAGTCAAACTGCATCAATCAGCAAGTGGGTCCTACAGCTGGATTGCATCAGGCACCAGAGCAATAATGAGGAACCTCTCTATTCTCCATAACTGGTGTGATTCTGCTTCCCCTCATCCCTCATTGGGGAGCCTGGGCCTGCAGGTGCCTCACTCAGTAAACAGTGGTTCTCTTGCATGGCTTCATTGTGTGCTATGCCTTATGCTTGTGATACTCACAGCAAGTTGAATGACTGAACCAGGGTGTAAAGCAGACATCTCACTTCCTGAACTCTGAAGAACTAAGCTGGAGAATGCAATAGAAAAAAAGGACAGGGCATCCTCCACATTGTAATTCTGCATATGTGCTCTATAGTCACACCCCTCTGTACTATACCCTAATGGAAACAGAATATTTTTATGAAATAAGTACACATAGCAAGGAATCAATCACCATCTTGTTATTGTAACAGATATAGCAGACATGAGTCGATGTCTGTCCTCTGTCTGTCACCATTTAAAATGAGCCTACCAGTGAGGACAGATTGCAAATTATACACAATGGCTCTGGATGATACTCTTTTTCAGTGTTGTTTGAAGAATCCCAATCTGCCCTTTCTCAAATCATCACAATCAGTAACCATTTTGCTTCTGGTCTTTGTAGCTACTGCCAATCCGTGATTGAGGCAGTGGGAGGTACTGGGGGAAAGTGACAGGCCTCCAGCAGTCCCCAACATGCCAGCTCACTCTCAGCCTGACCTTGAACACACTCCTAAAATTTCATGGCCTCGGGCTCCCTATATTTGAAACACAGGGAGTCATCTATGAACTTCAAGGGTCCTCCCATTGACAATCATACAGGCAATCTATAATTCCAATTTGTTGGCTTCAGGCAAACAAAATGTCTCCTGCAAACCCTTCTGAGACAAGTCAGCCATATTTGTGCCTACATTCCTTTAGTCACCCAACCAGCATATTCGTCCAGAGGCTCAATCTGGTTTGAAGTTGCTGGGAGTTAGACATCATATCTAATTTGTCTGACCCCACAGCCAGTGAGCAGCCTTGGCAGGCCCATTTGGCATTCTGGTGACATTTGGCTTAACTCTGGCTCCAGCAGGCCTTGTCCCAGACTCTGTACATGCCTGTCTTAGGTATTTTGAAATTATAGATTAGAAGTCCAAATGCCGAAACATCATCAATGCTATCTATTGAATCTTGAAGACTCTTCTGCCATTTACAACTCTCAGAAGAGTCCATCCCGACTTGGGCAGCAGGAGTCAGTCTTAAATTACCTAAAGAGCCCAAGTACTGGGCCTGGGCTCCATTTGTTTACAAAATAGGCACTTTCAAAGGCCCTTTACTAGGGACTGGCAATTCCCAGGTCCCCTGCTATAGGCTGATGCATAATGCATAAGGTGCTGGGAAATGCGTATTCATGAAGGCGGCTTGGCTTTTGTCAAAAAGAACTGTGAAATATTATGATGGAACAATTTTCATTTCTGCCACATTGTTTTTATAGTGCATTCATGACTGGGGATTGAGGGCTTTTTGAGTTTTGTCTGGTGCAGATGTTGCGGTGCGGAGAGCGGCTTCAGACGTCTGTATTTTCCAACTTTGTTGCTGACAATTACATGAAGCGGAGAGAGGGGCTCTCCCATGGAGACAAAGGATGTATGTCCTCAAGTGATCTGGCCCTGATTTACTCAGGAAGGTGGGGGAGAGGAGTAAAGGATGGAAAGAGGAAAAGAGGGCAGGAAGGAGGGAAGAAGACACGAAGAAAGTGGAGGATGAAGAAGCTAACTCTGCTGCCACGTTCTGAGTGTGAAGCCTGGACTGTGGCTCCCATCTCATCCTTGTCTCTCAGACATTCCTGCTGTGCCTGAGGGAGCGTTATCTTCCCTTTACATAGGAGGAAGAAGGAGGTAGAGACCTGGCAAGAATAAGCAGCTTGTCTGAAGTTACACAACCAATGAGTACACTTGGACCCACGTTTATATAGGAGCATATATCGATTCTACCAGAGAACTAGGAGAACCAAAGCCAAGCTGAAGTGCTATCCACAACTATGTGAGAAATAGTCCCAGACATAGGGATGAGAGAGAGCAATGTTAGCATTGGGTTTCAGAAAGTAGAGAAAATGCTTTGGGACAATAACAGGACATTAGTGTCTATTTGCAAGCACTCAGGCACAATCACCACTGTTGTGTGCACACATAGAACACGCCACACACCACACACACATACAGCCCACATATCTCAGGAGACTTGGAGACTTGCCTAAGGTTCAACAGTTCTTTCATTTAAAAGAAATGAAGAAATGTGTGTGTGTGTGTGTGTGTGTGTGTGTGTGTGTGTGTGTGTGTGTTGGGTGTCTTCCTCAATTACTCTCACTTTATGTTGTTGTTGTTGTGTTTTTAAGACTAGGTCTCTCTAATATGTAGTTCCGACTATCCTGGAACTCAATATGTAGACCAGGCTGACTTCAAACTCACAGAGATCCACCTGCCTCTGCTTCCAAAGGCTGGGATTAAAGGCATGCTCCATCATGCCCAGATAGCTCCCTTTGTTTTTTTTTTTAAGACAGTCTCTCACTAAATCTGGAGCTCAGGAACTGGGCTAGCTCCAGGCATCCTTCTGCCTCAACCTCTCAATAACTGAGACTATAGACCCAAACCACCATACATGGCTTTTACGTTGCTGCTGACATTCTAACTCAGTTCACCTGTGTGGCAAGCAAGCACTTTACTGCTGAACCATCTTCAGAAGCCCTGCTCCTAAGTGTACTGGCATTCTAGCTCAGGATTCTGGACCTTAAACCTTCAACTTCTCTCTCTCTGAATCTGGAAGCTGCTTCCTAGCTTTAGGAATACCAGCTCCTTCCAGTTCCTGAGGAGTTCCTGAAGGAAGAAAATGGCTTTGTTTTCCTGAATCTCACTTTCAAAAGTTTACAAAAGCTCAGAAAATAGGTAAAATATGTTCACATTAGAGGAACCTCTCATGAAAGAATGGATGGCATTCAATGTAAACTGTAAGACAAAGGGAAGAGGTTTGCAGTCCAGGACAGAAAGAGAGCAATGCAAAAGAGGGAGGTGCATAAGACAAGGGGCTTCCTCCGGCCAATGCATGTTCATTGCATTGAATCAAGGAGAAAACAATGCATATAACAGAATGGAGACTTTGAGAGCAGCCTACTCATGACTAGGTGGGTCCACTTACACCAGCAAAAGTCAGAGTTAGAGCCTGAAAGCCCATGCAGTATGGTCAAAAGACAAGCCCTTCCTGACACAGAGCCTGGGAGGGGAGGGTCCCAGAGGCAATGCCTAAAGAAGCTGCTACAACTCCAGATGTGTACAGCATACATGGACAAAAAGTCTGTAAGGTGTATCAGATACCTGTCTTCAGAAAATGGCCTAGGGATGTAGTATTTGTCTAGCACACATGCATGTACACATGAAGCCCCCAGTTCCAGCCCCAGCACTGCATAAACCAGGCATGGTCATGCACATCTGAAATCCCAGCACTTAGGAAGTAGAGGCAGGGGAACGAGAAGTTCAAGATCATCTTTGACTATATAGTAAGATGAAGATCAACCTGGGATACATGAGATGATACAGAAAGGAAGAAAGTGAGGGAGTGAGGGAGAGAGAGAGACAGAGACAGAGACAGACAGACATGGAAGAAGGGAGGGAAAGGAAAAGAAAAGGCAAAAAGAAAGTCATGAGATCATCTGCCTTCTTTCCCAGGCTAGAGGCATCATTGTACTGAAATTCTGTACATGGAATGAGTATCTGGAATTCTGATGACCACCACTGAAGATTAGGGTGGAAGGATCTCGACAAATCCAGCCCCAACATACCCTTCCCTTCCTAAATAGACCCAAGCTCTTTGTCAACTGAGGCCCTTCACACTGACTATTCCCTCTGCCTGAAGAATCTCTGCCTTATACAGTCACACAGCCCAACTCACTTCACCCCTCAGGCCTCAGTTTACCCAGCAGTTTCTCCCATCCTGTGTCTCCTGTGTGCTCAGTTCGCCTCTGTGGCAGCTGTGGTGGTTGTGTTCCTGCTGTCCTGCTTGCCTGTCCCATGCTATGAAATCAAATCCAGAGCCGTGGGACTCAGGGTGTCATCTGTACACCCCTCTGTCCCCAGCACGGAGGATCATGGTCCAGACATAGACAGGGCTCTGCCAATGTTAGAAAACGAATGAATCTGCCCACAGTGTGATACACAAGAGCATTAAGAGGGCGTACCTAAAGGGATTAAAATCCAACACTTTGCTCTGTGTTCTGCACAGGGCACTTCTGCCTGACTGGATAAACTGCACCAGCCAGGGGCAAGCAATAATTAGCATGAAGGAAGAGATCAAAGCTCTCACCAACCCAGTCCAAGAGGCTTCCCTGGTCCACCAATCCCTGGGCAGTAGGGCAGGCTCTGACATAGACTTGGAACAAATGTGATTTCAAAACTCCACATTCACAGCCACCAATGTTGTAACAGTTAGGCCCCCGTTTTACCGCCAGCTGAGAGGATAGCGAAGGCCCTCCGGCAACAGCGCCAAGAGTATTGACTTAGAGGAATTTTTTAAACAGAGGTGATTTTGCTCCCAAGGGATGTTTGGTAACATCTGAAGACTTTTTGTTGTTGCTGTTATCACGTTTAGGGTAGAGGACTGCTAAGCATTCTGCAATACACAATACACAATACGTGAGACAGCACTCACAATGAATGACTCAGTTCAGACTCTCAACAGGGTTGAGGTCCTGAAGCTCTGGAGGGCTGGGCTTTTCAGGAGCCCTGTGTCAGCAGCTCCCCCTGTAAGCATTTGCAGGTGGCTCCTCAACTTTTCCAGAAGATTCCTTAAGTTCTCATTTGTTTGGGCTTGAGCCACCCATGTGTCTTACCAGGACATGGGTCTTCTTTGTAACCTTTATGTAGTATGTGTGTGTGTGTGTGTGTGTGTGTGTGTGTGTGTGTGTGTGTGTGTGCCTTCGTGAGCATAAGTATAACTGTATGTGTGCCACAGTGTCTTTGTGTTCATCTTCCACTTTGTTTGAGACAGGGTATCTTGTTTGCCATGCATGTCAGGCCAGCTTGCCTGGGAGCGTCTGAGATTCTCCTGTCTCTGCCACCCCACCCCCTGTCGCTGCCCCCGTCCCTATAGGGGAGCTGGGATATAGACATACCCTACACAGGCTGTAGATATCTGAACTTGGGTCTTCACATTTACAAGGCAAACATTGGCTCTAACCTCAGAACACCTGCCTTCTAATTAGTCAGTCTTTCTCGTGTAATCTGATCTCACTACTAAGGAGCCTCCTTTGGGCATTCTCTCTCTCTCTCTCTCTCTCTCTCTCTCTCTCTCTCTCTCTCTCTCTCTCTCTCTCTCTCTATCTATCTATCTATCTTTCCCTTATCTCCTTCCTTCCTTTCTCCCTCCATCCCTCCCTCCCTTTTTCCTTTCTTTCCTCCTTTCTTTCTTTCAGTAGGATCTCACTGTGTAGCCCAAGCTGGCCTGATTCAGAATTCTCCTCTCAAGTGCATATGCTGCCACGTCCAGCCTCCCTGGTTCTCCTGACAACATGCCATCTTCCTCCTCATCGCTTTACTCTTGCACAGCACCAACACCAGTTCCGCTGCTGCAGCCTTAGGACTCTCCTTCAAGCCTGCTCCTTCCTTTGATCATCCACACCTCTGTAGAGAGCACTCAAGTGACACCTTGGCTGACTGAAAAGCAACACAGCTTTACAGACAGGCACACTAATAGTTCTAACTGAGCAGTTTCCTCCTCGAAGTTGTCTCAACTTTTTCATTAGCAACGTGGGTGTGGTTGAATACACACGCTGGGACCTCCCTGAGTATGGAAGGTACTATGTCGAATGTGTTAACATATGATAGACAATCAAATGTTGTCATTTACATAGAGATTAGTAAAGCCTGAGAAGATGAAGCTGAAATCAAACTCTCTTCACAATGGTAGGGTTTTGTTTGTTAGCTCTCTGAGAGCCAAGTACACGGCCAAGTGTGATGGGAAGCCTTTGGCTTCCAAGTGCCAATTTGGAAAAGTATGCTCTTTCTGGTCTTTCTGGTTCATTCATCCGCCTGTGCAAGAACAAGTAGATTCCCCTCTTGGTAGAAGAAATCTGTGTGAATGTGTCTAATAAAACTGTCTGTCTTGTGTGCGGATCTGCCACCTTGGGTACACTCTAGGTGGCCTGGGAAGATTGATATTTCCCGGTTGGTACTCCCTATAGCTCTTCGGAAGATTGTGTAGCTAGAACAGGAATTCTACAATATTAACCATGCATGGCCAACAACTATTTTAAGGAGTGTTCAACACTCCTAGTCATCAGGGAAATGCAAATTAAAATGTCTCAGATACCACTTCAGCACAGTCAGAGTGTCTATCCTTAAGAAAGCTGACAACAAATTGGATCATGTGTAAGAAAGGGGGAACCCCTATTCACTGCTGATGGAAGTGCAAATTAATACACTCATTATGGAAATCAGAATGGGGGTTCCTCAAGAAATTAAAAATAGAACTATTTTATGACCTGGCTATTCCTCTCCTGGGAAAATATCCAAAGAATTCCGTATCAGATCGCAGAGCTATCTGCACACCTGGGTGTGTTGGTACTTCATTCACAACAGCAAGGAAATGGAAACAACGGAGAAATCAACAATGAAAATGTAGCCTATAAAGCCAAATGAGATCATGAAATTTGCGGGACAACGGGTGCATATAAAAAGCATAACATTAAGCAAGGTGATCTCAACTCAGAAAGAAAAAAAAAACCCATATTTTTCCTCATATGTGGACCCTAGCCTATAATGTATACGTGTAAATGCATAAACAGGTATAAGTGTGGGTACACTCTGAAACTTAGAAAAGAGATCAAAAGAGGGTAATATTCATTGATGAAATGAAAGAGAATATAAAGCCTTTTCTTTCTTTTTTTAGTTTCAATTCTGTAATAGATTTTTTTGGTAGATAAATGAATAAAAATGTAATTAATAATGAAATTATAAAATCCTAAGTGAAACTCCTTTGCTTCAAAATGACCTGAGTGCTTCCTTAAGCCAGCTGTGTATAAATAACCACTCAATACAAATAAGCACCCAGCTCTTTAGCCAGACAGATGTAACTCCATGAAGACTCGATGATGCTTTTACAGAAGCAGAGGCCAATGTCTACAAGAAACACAGTACCTTCATCTACTTTGGCGCATCACAGAACAATCAGCCAGGAGCATGTTTTCAAACTGAGTTCCAATGTCTGTCCTATTTTATTATATCACTAAATTTCAGATTGTTCTCAGACCCTTCCCTCCTGTCAAAGAACAGAAAAGGATCCTCATGAACTGTGTGTCTCTCTAATCGTACACATCCTCCTATCTCAGCTCCATGAAGTCTTGGTTTTACAGAAGGAAAACACAATGAAGGAGCATTGCCAGCTTACTCTAAAGATCTTGATCTGTGCCACTGCCAGCAAACAGAGGCATCTGACTCCGACTTCCAGAAGTGGGGACTTTCAGGGCCAGCTGACAAAGCAGCCCAAAAGATTTCATTACAATGATTCAGAATTTGGACACTCTCAAGCCAGGCAGTGGTGGTGCATGCCTTTAATCCCAGCACTCGGGAAGCAGAGGCAGGCGGATCTCTGTGAGTTGGAGGCCAGCCTGGGCTACAGAGTGAGTTCCAGGAAAGGCGCAAAGCTACACAGGGAAACCCTGTCTTGAAAAAAAAAAAAAAAAAACCAACATAATTTGGGCACTCTCAAAAGGCTAGTCACAGCTAGCTCTGATCAGACCATGTGTAAAGCATGTCCCAGAAGGAAGTAAACACAAACAGAAGCCATCTCCACAAGGCTGAGTGACATCAGAGATGTCAGGGTACACCAGAGATGGGGTTCTAATTGACTGTTCTCTCCTGCCCTCTCTGTGCCTCATTGATGGTCCACATCCATCACATGGGGTCGGTCACCTCTTCCCTGCTCATCTACTGTGGAGACCAGAGGACAGAAGAAATATAAAAAAGCCGTGAGACACTGAAGAAACCAAAGGATCATCCTTTGTCAGTAGAAAACCTGATTATACATTGTTCTGGTCACCTCCCCTGTCATTAACCGAGTCAACTCACACTATTCTACAGGTTTTTTGTGGCAAGTCAACTATTGTCCCAAATATCATGATGCCACCTTAGACTTCGTTATGTGGTCCTTGAGTGTTTTCTTGAATGTTAAACTAAAGGTACTGCAAATGTAGTGTCCTTTGTTCTGGTTCTGGTTGTCATTTGGTCACCTATGTACTCCCAGAACATATTGTCATATATATGAACAACTGAAATCACATATATTATACATATATATGTGATTATATATATATATATATATATATCAACAAATGAAAAAGTACAATCTTCTTGATAAACTGACTCAATAAACTGACTCAAATCACCCCTCCCCACCAATCACTCCTGGTATGTCATGATGAAGGTGCCCCTGGACTTGATAGCTAAGCACACCTCTGGTAGAAGCCATTATATCTCCCTGAAATCTAGACAGTTAATAAAAGTGTCCAGTATTTATTCTATTCCTTGGGATGACAGAAGCCTTCCTTATCTGCAAGTGACTTTTAAACACAGCTCAGGCATCCTGAAGCGTTTAGTGGTTTCATTAAGAGTTTCTCTGAAAGAGAGGAAAAAGCTGGGTTTCTCATCCAGTTTCCAACAACCACATTTATATAAGCAGAACCTAAAATGAACACTGTTGGGGGTATTTTAGAAGAAATGCAAACACAGGAAGTTACATGTCACTTGGTGCTGGTGACAGCGATGCATGGCACTTATTAAACCTTAACTATGGAGAAATCTAAATATCTGCAGACTTCTAATTGAGAGTCCAGTGATTTCCAGCAGGCATGTGCCCTGCAGCTGCATCATTGGAGAAAATAGCAAAGTGGTATTTGTGTCCCACTACTATGGATGTTACGACCAACTCTGCACTCCTACACACACACACACACACACACACACACACACACACACACACACACACA
>CABHPR010142952.1:37114-72800 GCA_902168415.1 Peromyscus melanophrys
ACACACACACACACACACACACACACACACACACACACACACACACATTTTTTGAGAATAAAAATATTCACAAAATAGTACTTCTTTAAATTCAAGTGTCGTGTTTGTTTGTTTTTCTCTCCTTGCTCCAGGCTAAGTGTCCCCTCTTTTCTGTGTGATCTTTGGCTAAGTGCCTCATTAACTTGGTTACCCGCCCATTTGGCAGGGGAACAGGTGGGCAGCTCGGAGGTAATGGTGCTAGTGTGAAGAGAGCAGCAACAATGGAATCCCTTAAAGGCCCCAGATGATTAAACAATTACTATCTTCATAGTTCATATTTTAGAGCAAATAGCATTTCCCCTAGGCTGCATTTTTCATCTGGGAAACGCATCTGCCTCTGCTGGGGGTGTGTGTGTCCCCTTTATCCATGATGAAATTTCATTCCCCTGGTACCCCTTAGTGAGCAGAGGCTTCTGGTGTCTGGCCAAATGAAAAAAAAAAAAAGCCTTGTGCTTTCTTCCCCTCGTTGTTCATCAGTATCTAATTTCCAAACACAACCTCCTTCTCCTGATAGCCCACGGCACTACGTGCCTTCTCTCCCCACACTAATCCTGAGCCTGGAACAACTTTGCTTCCTAGCATATACTGAGAGAGAGATGGGAGAGGCTCCTCACTTTAAAGGATGTCCAATTTGCAGAGATCATACTTTCAGATCCAATGTAGGTAAGTTCAAGGCTTTCATATTATAGTAAAGAAGCAGAACACACATGTGGGAAGCCATGCATTTCAATTCCCCTCAGCTGAAAGCGTGAGAGTGAAATTCCAGTATCTAGCTGGCAGCTTGGGAGTTTGGATATGGAGGTGACTCCCAAGGTGCTGAGGTGATCCAGAATAATGACCGTTATGCACATTTACATGGATATGAGAACATTAACAATGAAATCAACAATGTATTTTTGTTGAGATCCAAGGAAGAAAGTGTGGGCTAGGGGGGTGCACCTGAAAACGTTAAGATGCTGAAAGTATCAAACTGAACTAAGTTTTGTGTTCCATATAACTTAAAGGTACCCCTCAAATCCAGCAAAAACAGATTGTTAGAATTCAACAAATGTCTGCTCCTGAGCCAAGACTTGACTGTGACATGCACTCTGTGTCTCACTCTGGTCTGTACTCTAAACAGCTGTTCTCATCTCCAGCCTGCTTCTCAGAGGATGCACAGAGCTGTTAAGTATGGCAAGGTTCAGTCTGTGAAGAACTGGAATGATGTCAACTTTACACACTGAAATAGTTGAGCTGGTAGAAAGAACAGTATGACCAACAGCAGCAGCATGGCCTGAGACTTAGAAGGCACACCATCTTAGCTCTGCTCCATATTTACTGAAGTGGAATCTGCATTCTAACAAGACTCCTGCTTGAAAATCACTACTCCTGAGAGTGTTCCATCATCTGTAATCCATGCAAGGAGAGCTACAGCTCCTTTCTGACCACATTTAAGACCCTATGATCTGGTCTTCATGAGGCAAGGCCATTGTTTTTATCCCCACTTTAATAGGTCCTCAACAGTGTTTCAGTGAACATCTATACCTGATACTTACGTTCTTTACAGTACCTAGGCACTAGACACTCCATTTCTGGTACTAGGAACCATGAGTCAAACTTAAGGTTTGCTCATTAATGGGCTACATCTAAGGTCATCCTGTTTATGTTTGTTTAGGGGCTAGGCTCAAGATTAATACCATTTTGCATCTGTCACAGGAGTTCTGGGGAAATTTTCTGCTTGTGCCTCTGCCTTGCATTTGCAAACCTTTGTGATAGCAGGAATCACTTCCCGTTTCCTATGGGCCCAGAGTGCAGAGCCAACATCCATCTTGTTTAACACTATTGAATTTCCCTTAAAAGTGCCAGGCCCCAGCCTGTGCGTAACACTGCTGAACTTCCCCCAGTGTAGCCATGGAGCAGCCTGTGCACAGTATTCAATGTCCCGTAGAAACTGAACCATGATCTAGGCTGTAATCACCTTTTCTCAAATATCAGAGATAACAGAGCACAGCATGAACTCTCTTGTTTCCCCATCATCCTTTTCAAAGTAGATTACATCAGCTGCTAGCCAGGCCTGTCTTTATTGCAGGCCATCATAAAATAAACAAACACATGACTGGTTTCAAGATATTGCAAGGCAGGCTAAGACGGGAAAGAGTGGGCAATATCCAAGGACAATTTCAGGATTATTTTACATTCTTTCATAGATGGAGTGTGTAAGAGTCTCAAAAGGGGGAAATCCATTGTACTCAGTGTTTTTACTTTCTCACTCACAAAATGAGACAGCCTCTTCACCCTCCTTTCTAAAATTAGAGTTTGGGGCTCCTTCTGCAATGACCATCTCTGCCATATGGCACTCTGACATTCTCATGCAAGACAGCCATGCTCACTGGCTGCCCTTCCACAATTCCATTCCTTATCACCCTCATATTGGATCAGAAGGTTGCTTTCTTGTCTTCTTTGCCCCTCAAGAGGCATGGTGATCCAATAGGAAATGCATCGATTTGGTAATGAGATGTCAGTAATCTGAAATCCCAACCCTGCTTTCGGGTTACCTGATGACTTGGGATGATGATTCATTCAACATCTTTATATATAGTTCATCTTCTTTAGAATGTTCCACACTGAGGGGAAGAGTTGACGTAACAGTTAATAGCATTACTGCTCTTCTTGAGGACCTAATTCTGTCCCAAGCACCCATACCAGGCAGCTAACAATCACCTGTAACTCCAGCTCCAAGGAGTCTGATGACATCCTCTTCTGGCCTCCACAGGCACTCATGTAGCAGATACACACAACACACACACACACACACACACACACACACACACACACACACACACACACACATACCCCACACATATAAAAATACATCTTTAAAATTTTAAAGCAAAAAAATGTTCTATATTGGGTTGTTCCTAAAGTTTAAAAAGCTAGTTTTAGAGCTGGATGGATGGCTCAGTAGTTAAGAGCACTGTCTGTTCTTCCAGAGGACTCATGTTCAATTCCCAGAACCCACACAGAAGTTCATTACCATCTATAACTCCAGTTCCATGGGATCCAACTACCTCTTCTGGCCTCTGAGGGTATCAAGCATGTTATGCAGTACACAAGCATACATGCAGGCAAAACACCCATGTACATAAAATAAACAATAGTAATATATATACATATACATACACACACATATATATATGCATATATATATATATATATATATATACACACACAACACATAGGGTGATGGTTAGTACATACCAACTGTTCCCAATTTCCCTCACTAGTCCCTGCTAACTAAGTTTCAACAAGGATCTTTAGAAATCAACATTGTCAAAAGATAGAGGTTGTGACAGGATTATGGACCGCTGCTTTGCCTCATATGTGAAATTATACTAGACTCTTTTTCAGTCCTTTCCTTCTCTTCATCACAGCAAACACACTTGAAAATCAACCAGTGGAATCGAAAGCCCAGGAGGGAATATCTAGTATTAAGGGATTGGAGGAGAAGGGATCCCACTTTTCAAGTCATCTGAAAGCTGAGTCCCTCCAAGCCATTGCAGGGCTTCTGTTTCCTCACCCACACACTGGAGATAACCATGGCTCCATGCAGAGTTTGGTAGCAGATGGATGCAATGTGTTAAAGCATCTGAAACAGGAGGTGAATAAGTGGGAGAGTCCATTGTCTCTCTCTTCATTAAAAAAAAAAGTCAGGAAGAAGGTTGACATCATGACCTGCTCCTTAGGCAAAGACTGCCACCCCTAAGCCACCAGCTAGGTGATCAGTTGAGCTGTTTATTAGCATAAATATTTCACAACAATGTCATTTTAATGCTCCCCAAGAGCATTTGTTATCTATCTCACAAATTGGACCCTCTATGGCATAACTCATCAAGAAGCACTTCCCAAGTAGCTTAAGTGAAGGAGTGCCATTCCAACCAATAAAGCAGATAGGAAACAAAACAAAACCCACGCTGTGACTTTAATAGTTGATCAATTTGCAGATCAAGAGCTTTAATTCTTCCCAGCTTTGGCCTGACAGCAGGAGGTGAGTTTCCACTTTGAGATGACTGCTTTGGGAAGAAACAGAGGCTTGAATTGGTCCTTTTACCCACAGGATCCACATCCATGGATTCAATCAAATACTGATTTTTAAAAAATTGGGAAAAAATGTATATCAAACATATACAGACTTTTCTAATGACTCTCCAAACAGCATAGTATGAGCATTATGTATATTGCATTTATATTACATCATATATCACAAGTACTTTAGAGATGCCTTCAACTATACAGGGGATAACATAGGTTATATGCAAATGTTATACCTTTCTATGAAAAGGGATTTGAGTATCTGTAGGTTGTGGTGTCTGTGGATGTCCTAGAAGCAAGCACTCAGATACTGAAGGATAACCATAAATATATAAACTGTGGAATATGCATATGAAAGTTAGACCATGGTACAAGGCTCTGTAGAAGAATTTTCAAGTTAGAGGGGGCTGTTTCAATCAGTCACACCTGAGCATACTGGGGCTGGGTGGGAGAGCTTTGTTACTACATATTTATTTTAACTGTACTTGATGCACAGTTAGTGGAAACTGGCCGTCTAAGTCAAACATGGAGCTAGGCATACACTCTTAGTAATTGTCATCAAAGGAGCAGAGTGAACAAAGGTGGGAGCCTGGCTCCAGGCTCAAGTTCAGCTGCCTGCCTGCCTCTCTGTACTCTCTGAAGTCTTTTCGCTCACAGATGCTGTGCCTTTGTCATGGTTTGGCTATACTATACTGTGTTTCTCTCAAGAGTCCTTGCTTTAAAGTAGTACGGGGAAATGGCAGAACCCTTAAGAAGTGAGGCCATATGTACACCTCACAATTTATGTATGTATGATCATCTCTCACTATTTCTCTACCCTTGGACATCTTACACTTGGAGATAGAAAGGAGATGTCGTGACCATGGTTATAGGCTAACCTCCACATTCTCCTCTGCATTCATGTGCTAGAGTCCTCAATTCTTCAGAATGCAGTGTATTTAGAGAAAGGATTGTAAACAATTAATGAATTTATAATAAGGTATTGGGCAGACCCTTCTCTAATCTGATGGTGTCCTTCTAAAAAGAGGCAGTTAACATGCTAGCATGCATAGATGGAAAGGCCACTGTCTAAAGACACAGAGAGAAGAGGCTCTGTGCAAACCAAGAAGAGATGACCAGAAGAAACTGACCCTGCCCACACCATGACCGACCTCAGGTCTTACAGTCCCCAAGACTTTGGAAAGTTTCTCTCCATGAGCCACCCAGGCTGTGGTGTTTTTTGACAGCATCCACACACATACAGGTGACATGATCTTTATACATATTTGCACTTGACACAATGGGTTACTCAGACTTTTCAAATGTCCACTTTTCTTTGGAAAGAGACAAGGCATTTTTCTATGCTTTGGGATGGTGAGAGTAGGGTTTATAAGGTATTTAATAAATCATTATACTTTGCTACTTAAATGGTTTCTCTCTCCCTTGTTTAAAATTAATTCATAGAAAGTACTTGCTCATTTGATCTAAGTAGTCAAATTGTCCATTTGAGCCAATGGTTGTTAATAGTTCCATATCAAGAAATTTGCCCTTCAGGACACTGGGGAGCTCCATAAAATGGCACACACAGCCATGCTTGATCTCATTGAGCTCAGCTGTCTCTGAGAGCTTGGGACATGTGTGACATCTGTGGTATGGCTAGGACAATTCCCTGTGTCCCTTTGTAACCTGATGCCTTTGTCATCCTGAAAAGCTCCAGCCAGGAGGAAAGGTACTAACTGAAGGCATGTGGTTTACAGTCCTTTAGGGAGGAAACTCTTCAGAGGGTCCTCCCACACCTCTGTGCCTCTGTCAGTCAATCAACCCACAAATATTGGCAGCCAACAACAAATGCAGAGCAGTATCAAGAGTGGTTGGAGAAAAATATAGAAATCTGAAGAAACGAACACCCCACTGGAAACATCATTACAAATTAACCAAGAGATGCAAGATATGAAGCAAAAAGGACCATTCCTCCCAGGTAATCCTATAATGCAGCTTGACCTGCACTAATACAATCCTTTCCTCCATAATGAGTTTAGGCTTTCCTGTATTTAGCCCACAATACTACCTGTATTCCGGCTTACTTGTTGCCAGGGAGCTGATTCTGGTGGATGATGTCAGACATTAAACACACGCATATGGACACACACAGGCATACACGCCTACCTAAAGCTAATTTCCCTGCAGTGGCTACAGTCTCAGTTATTTTCTCTAACCCTCCTTCCAATCTTTTCTTCAATTGCCACAGAGTGTATAGTTGAGAACTTGACATTTCCTTTGAATTAAGGCTGTGAGTTAAGTGGACATTTTCCCTTAGATAGATGGCTATTCTGGGCCTCCCCACAGCTAATCACGCCATCGCCTGCGATCTCACCTGTTCCTTTCATATGCACACTCTCTGCTTGAAATTTGCCAGCAGGTCCTCAATAAAGAAATAGCCCTGATTGCTCATTAAAAGCAAGAGAGAAAGCAATTAAAATACAAAAGGCAGAGCAAAACTTAATGCTCAGTAGTGGAAAGTTGAGCCAGCATTGTTGAAGCCTGGGAACCAACATACAGTGTGGGAGGGGGAGCAGGAATTGAGTGCCCCAGTCAGCGAAATCAAGCGTGCAAACAGACTGTGCCTCCCTGGCTCAGGAGGGGAAGACCAAGCAGGCAGTGGAGCCACAGCAAGCCTGGCGCCCAGCATTTAGTTTTTCAATTTCATTTCATTTCAATTACATTCATTCAGTTCATTGAAGTGAGCTAAACAGGAAGTATTATTTCCTTTAAAAAAATTGTTTCCTTTTTATTTTTTTTTTTGTTGGCAAAGCTCATATTTTAGACAGGGCTAGCTTTCACAAGGATGTAAACCCTGCAGAGAGATGGGGTCTGTTGGCAAGGCCCCCAAACTTGATCTCAAGTTCTACCATTGCTTTCTTGAAATTAACCTCAGAGCAAGGGGCCCCGCAGAGTCGTCTTGCACTCGTCAACACAGATTATTGATTTTTAGGTCACAGACCCTCTAGATGCCTGGATCCCACTCCCAGATATCTGGCCATCCTTTCCCCCTTGTAGTTTCAAGATAAGTCACTGGTCCTACCTGTTCCTGTCTCCGTTCCCATTAGCACAAAGGCTATGCCAGGCTAGATTACTTGGTATGAAACTTGCCCACCTCCTGAAGACCTATAGGAGTCAGCAACTCGTGTTGTTCTTGGGATTTAGATGGAAGGCTTTCTCCTCCCCATCACTGCCCTCTGTGTCATAGTATCCTGCCTCTCCTGACAGTCTAGGAACTGCACTCTTTAGTATCCTCAGCACACTATACATGGTAACTGTCTCTTCGAATGCAGCTCCATTGGGCCTGCTCACCCTCTTCAGGTTCTCATATCCTCACAGAGTTCTTCTGGAGGCAGTCACATGTCACAGCTCCTTTCTGTGAACCCGCATTTTAAGTTACAATATCAAAGATTCTTGCCGGGGGCAAGTTCTGGGTGAACTACTGAATATTCTCCTAGGCCCACCTTTGAAATCCAGTCTGGCCTAAGATGTTTGCATAGTCAGCTTGGCACGAACCACCCATCTGATCATCCTTGGTGTCCGGCCAGGTCTGTAAGCCTATACCACTGTGTCAGGAGTAAAGGAAGAGTGCAGCATCAAGTTAACATAGTCAAGAAGACAGATGACTGGAAACCCCTTCACCTGGACTACAGGCAAAACAATAAAAACAACAACAACAAAAACCAGAGCATGAGAGAAGGCACAGCCCAGGTGAATGACCTATAAATGGTCATGAAGCTCAATGGCCAGCACTTTTGAACACATGCTATTTCCTCAGCTCACCTGCCACTCTTGTTCTCAGAATGGATTTCTATTTCTTAGTATATTCTCTGTTTCTACACCAAACCATGTATCTTTAGTGCAGTTCTTTGTCCTGGGACCCAAGAAACTGGAAACTTAGCAGATGCCCTTGAAACTTGTGCGGGCACCTTATGTAATAGCATTTCTTTGGTTAGTGGTGGTCACCCTGACAAGTCTTCAGCAGGAATCCTGTTAGGATAATTTAGCTAGAATCCCTCTGTTACAGCTCATTGTGGTTGTCAATTTGACACACCTGGAAAGAAGGACCCTCAATTAAGGAATGGCCTCATCAGATTGGCCTATGGGTGTGTGTGGGGGGACATTTTCTTGATTGCTAATTGATGTGGGGACTGGGCACTAACCCACTGTGAGCAGTGGCATCCCTGTGCAGGTGGTCTAGACTGTGTAAAGAAACATGAGCCTGGAAGGGAGCCAAGAAGTAGCGTTACTCCACGATCTCTACTTTAGTTGCTCCTTGAGTTTCTGCTCTGGCTTTCCTTGATGGACCTGTAAACCCAAACACTTTCTCCAATTTGACTCTGATCAGTATCTTAGCGTAATAGCAAAGCAAACCAGGGCATCCTCTTACTTCTAATATTTCCACTTAGTAATTTTCTACCCATTGACCACTCTATCTCTGGGCTATTAATTCCTTGCTGTCTATGCTGTGTTTGGAATTGTACCCAGTATCTCTCTCCTACTGTAAAGGCCCGGTTCAGTAGTCCCTATGACACTCCAATAGTTCTGGATAATCTCTCTTCCTGGGCTATAAGAAACATCAGTGGATAGTTAGTATTCTAGTCTGTCTTGCTATTAGAATCAATAAACATTCCAACCAAATTTATCCTTTGTAGCCCTTGCTCCAGAACCCAAGATGGAAAATATGCCCCTGCCCTAGCCCCCTGTTTGGCTCTGTTCTGTGTACAGATCCTCAGTTGGTGTCACTTGCCAATAGAATCAGTTAGCCCAAAAGAAGACTCAGGATGGATTAGAAGTAAAATTAAGAATCTTAGCCGGGCGGTGGTGGCGCACGCCTTTAATCCCAGCACTCGGGAGGCAGAGCCAGGCGGATCTCTGTGAGTTCGAGGCCAGCCTGGTCTCCCAAGCGAGTTCCAGGAAAGGCGCAAAGCTACACAGAGAAACCCTGTCTCGAAAAACCAAAAAAAAAAAAAAAAAAAAAAAAAAAAAATTTCCTAGGAAGATTTTTGGTTGACCCTAAGTAATTGTGTAGAAATTCGTCTCCTTTCAAATTGTTCTGCTCCTGGGTAAGTAGGAAGAACTACTATCACCACAGAACAATGTACCAAGCAATAAAATTCATCCTAGGTGTTAATTAGCTCAATATTTATCTCATCTAATATGCAAATTAAGACACTGTGGTCTCATTAGCGTCATCTGAATTTCCTTTAAGCAAAACTAAATCTCCTGCCAATGCAAGAAACAGAGAAAAAGGAGGAAAAAAAAAAACAAACATCAGTATTTCTCTTTGAAGCTAATGAGGATGTGATTTGGTTCTTCCTTTGTTATGAGGTAGCAAGTTAGGAAAAACACATTTTAAATATGCAAAATGTGGCCTGACCTCATCTATCAGGAGCAAGAGTACAATCTTGATGATGTGTGGTTATTAGGCTTTCTGCATCGAACTTGGCCACTGGATCTGGGTCTAAAGATAAGATGGGCGAGCTTGCACTGGGGAGATTCACAAAGGAGATGCTGTATTTGAGAGCCCACTCAGAGAACAGATGTTACCTCCATGGTGAGAGGAGCAGGAAACTGTTGTTTTTAATTCTTTAAATCTTAAGAATAAGAAATTGTGTCTCAAATTCAAAAAGAGCAAAGAGACATAATCCCATAAGTTCTGTTCATTCTACCTCCCCATTTTAGGATTTTAGAATTCATACCACAATAATGAATCATCAAATACCTAGATTGTGTCCCTAAAGGGTGGCTACATGCACTGGAGGTATAGCAATGCTACAAAGTAATACTTCTAGGAATATCTCTGACGTTTTCAGTCTTTGGCAAGCTACTAGGAATTCCATATGAATCAGGCTCAGGATATTACCCCAAGATATTGTTACCAGAATTAAACTCTAGGCTGTTACATCACAGGTGGTGGGCCCCCACAAGCTGGCAATACTCTCTACATCTATCTTCTCTATCCCTCTACCTTATGTGAGGAGCTGACAAGGGACATATGCTGTCTCTCTGAAGTCTTTTACCCTTTCCCTGATGCCTGGGAATCAGACTCAGCCTGACCACAGCACCTACTACGGGTTATTTGCTAACTAAACCTACTGCCTCATGGCACAGAATCCCTCCTATTCATTGAAAACTTGTGCTTTAGAAACAGAACGTGCTTTAGTGGTTGAACTGAAATCTGCCCACTCATCCTCTCCCTCTCCATGTCTTCCTCTGGGTTATTCCTTGTGTTAACAATTCCATCCTGACAGACATTTGCCTAAGCACCTCTTTCTCTTCCCTAGCCCCTTTCCTCCCCATCCCCCAAGCCCAACCCAGGCTATAGACAAGTCAGTAGTTAAGCACCAGATTGATTCAAAGGGCCATCAGTTTGAGAAGATGGAGGTCGCTCAGCCTCACATCTGCATCTTGGGGGTCTCGGGACTGCAAAGACCTTCAATAGGAACAGAGAGGAGAGTACGACAGTAGGGCTACGTGCTGAGTTGCATCTTAGTTACCCCAGAACTTGTCATTTGCTTGTTTGCTTGCTTGCTTGCTTGTTTTTGACAGGATGAAACATTGCAAAGGACCTTCACCTCCTGCAGCTAGTTCTTATATTTTCTTAACTCAGCTTTCCACAAGTTAAACCTCACAGATTTACAGAATGAAAGACTAAGCAAGGGAGTTGCAAAGGCCATCACATGTTCTGGGTTCCATAAAGGTAAGGATTATTTAGCAATTAACATCTTCCTCAGAATCTACCATTCCAAACAAAAAGGTGCCGATGTTAATCTTGTTAAACAATTATAAGAGGGTGGCAGGATGGGGGGGGGGGGCAGATAGAAAATGAAAGACAATTTTAAAGGTGTGCCCTGTCCCGGTATGCCTACAGAAGTCTCCCCAAATAAACTCCTGGCATATGGATTATTTTGAGCTGCTGTTTTGAAACACTACAGTCACACAAGAGGCCCTGAGAAAGTTACTCTTTTGTAAGAGATATTTACATGAATAAAAGACATCACCATAAGGATGCTACCTACCCTCTCTACACCAGAGAGAACTAGATTGCTGTGGAGCATGAATCCATGAGATGGTACCAAGTTATAACTGCATAACAAACCTCACTTTGACTTTTCAGTGCTTCCCTGGCTGGCTGTCTCAGTCAGGCTTGGCCTTTCCTTCAAAGAAAGATGTATTCAAGCCTGAAGGCTAAGACAACCCTGAGATCTATTCTGAAGATTTACTTATTTCACTTAGTTATTTCCCATGCATATAGACCACACTCTTATATTTAAAAATCTATTTTTCTCATATTAATTTATCTTTTGTTCAAGGGAGTTTCTGTACAGACACAAGCAAGGTGAAGGATGAAACAGCTTTTCTTCCCTTACAATATGCCTTAGCTCTCTCAAAAGGACCTTATTCTCCCTTCTCTCTCTCTCTCTCTCTCTCTCTCTCTCTCTCTCTCTCTCTCTCTCTCTCTCTCTCTCAGCAGGTAGTGGCATTTGGTTCAGGGTGGTAGGTCACTAGTCCAAGGTCACGCGGCTAAAACTTTGCCCAGTCAGAACAGATAGATCAAACGAATATGGCAGGCCACAGGGAGGCAGTCTAATTAGAGAGGCGTCCTGCAGGCGACAATGGGAAGGTTGAAAGGGTAGCCGACTCCACCTTCCCTGGCTTGCACCTTGTGGAGCCTCCACTTCCTAAGGCCACAAGCCCCAGGTGGTCCTTTGTTCTCCTCCCTCTCCCGATTTTGACAAGTTATTTGAGAGCTGTGTTGTGAACACGTCTGTCTACTCTCCAGGGCAGGAGGGAGACCTGTCTGCATTCCAACACTTCCTGGGCCTGAAAACTGAAAACCACTTCTGCAGGCAGACAGAAGCTGATTTCCATATGTCGCCAGCCATGTCAAGTGTCACAGCCACGGAACAAGAAGAATTCTCTGCTTTGGTGACCAGGGACCAGCCAGGGACGCAGGAAGCTTGCCCTGGGAGGCTTTGAGAGGAAGCAGGAGAAAGAGGCCAAGACCTTCTTGTGACCTTTGGCTCATAAATGACAGACTCCCTAAAGCACTTCTGTCTAGTCAGATTCTATACCTGTGAGCTCAGCCTTTACCAAGAAGCCAAGCGAGCGGCTGAGCAGAAGGCAAGGTAAATAGATGTGTCTAGGTCATGGGGAGGACCTGGTGACACTACTTCTCTCACTGCCAATGAATCCAGAACCAAGTGAGGGACACAGGAGCCATCAGAAGGTTCTGTGGAAAGAAGTTCTGAGACTGTGTGGTCTTTATGACCGACACTAGAACTTCAAGGATGCTTCCTGTTTTCACATTTAAAAAAATATAATTACATCACTCCCCCTCCCTTTCCTGCTCCAAGCACTTTCCACCTTCCTTCCTTCCAACACTCTCATGTCTCCCCACCTCTCCAATTAGCCTCCTTCTTTGGTTTATTATTGCCTTATATGTAATATATTATATAAAACAAACATATAAATACATTCTACTGGATTCATTTTTGTTGTTTGGGCATATAGGGTTTCAGGACTGACAGTTTTGTATTGAAAAACCAATCAGGGAGCTCATCCCTGGGAGAGGCTAATTCTCCCTCCTAGCAGTCATTAGGTGCCTGCAGTTCTTTGTCTAGGGGTGAGACCACTGAGATTTTCACCCTTCTGCGTTAGTTGTCTATTGGCATTGTTGTTGTTCAGGTCTTGTTTACACAGCCATTTCTAAGAGAGGAAGTTATACAGAAGCCTTCCCTGTGTTCTTTTCTTAGCACCCTTCTGCCCTCTCTTCCTCAATATTCTCAAGGGTGCTTTACATATGGTCTTGAGACTTTCTCATCCACTGAGCTCCACAGCCTGAACCAAAGAATCTGTGCCCACTAAGTGGGAAGCTTGAAGCACCCTAAGGCAAAAATGGCTTGTGAGAGTCAGAGAGCCACAGAAGCATGATGGAAGGTATGTGCACCCACATTAGCTCTCTCTTTGTGTTATCACCATTAAACACGTATTTTTGTTCCCATTTTAAGGACTGAGAAACTGAGACTAAGCATGCCAAAGAAAGGAAGAGTAGTGGAGCATTTGCTGAGTTCTTCCTATGGAAATACATGAGGGACACATATAAAAAGAGCCTGCAAAATAGAAACACACAGGAGAGAAGGGTTGGGGATTTGGGAATTGCACATACAGAAAGACACTTAGACAAGAGGACAGGCTGTTCTTCCTTCACAGGCAGAAAAAGTAAATATTACATGATGACTTGCCTGTGAAAATTACACTCCTACCCCTGTCCCAGAAATAGACTGGGCCCAGAGCAGACCTAGGCTTAAAATGGACTCATCCCTAGGCCAAGGTGGGACAGGTGGGCACAGAAGTGCCAGCTCATTGCCTGCTCACTTGAGTGTGAATGGAGTGGTTTTTGTTTTGGTTGTTGCTGACTGGCCTTGAACTTGGGGTCATCCTGGGATCACAGGAGCATGCCACAACACCTGGCTGGAATTGGGGTTTGCAGTCTAATGTTGCATTAAGTTTCTGTGTCTTTTGCTGTTTGTACATCTGCTGATTGATGATATGTTTGCTTTCTTTCTTTTTTTTTTAACCATTCAATAAACTTGTTAACATAAACTTGCTCTCAGAATGATTGCCTTGGGTTTCTTTAAATTATGTAATAGATTTTACAAAATGAAATATACATGAGGAATAGGCATGATATAAAACAAAATCATAAAACTCAGGCCCACATGAAGACCTCTTGCCTTGAGAAGTAGATTGTCATTAACATGCTGGACTCTGAATGCTGCTCTCTTAGAATTTGACTCCTAGCAATATAGTCCATGCAACTAATTTTAATGAAATTCATTAAAAAATTATACTTCATTGGATGCTATAGATTTTAGTGATTCATCGACTCCTGTCCCCATTTCACAGGCAGAGATGTCAAGCCTAGAGGGATTAAAATAAATCAGTTTGTCAGCATGTATTTAGGAGAGCAAGGATGTGAACCTGGGTCATCCTCACACCCCCTGTACAATTCCAGGAAGCCCCCCTTTTGCTAGCAGGATGGAGATTGGTGCCCTCTTTCCAGGGCTGTGTGCTGTGGGAGCTATCAAACTCCTGTTTCTACCTCTTTGCTTTGCACATCACATCTTCAAGTGTCTGCCAGGACCCAGTACCCACTTTTCAGAAAATGTGACACTGCTATTTGTTTTATTTCCCATTATTCTATTTGCCACAGTGAGCCCACTAAAAATTCCTCTACATATAGTACCATCCTGGACAAATTACACTTCACACTACAGCGAAAGTGTCTCTCTTGCTTTATTGTCCCCGTATCCAGAAGGAAACGTAAGCACTGAATGATACAAGAGTTTGGAAGATGATGGTGATGAAGTTGGAATGGGATTCCAGCTGTTAACCAGGGATGCTGTGTGGCTGTATCCACTGGAATGGGATTTAAACGCAGCAAGAGTAGGGGACAGAAAGAAAGGAAAGAATTGTGTACACTGAGCATTGGCAACAAGCCAACACCCCAAAGAAGGCCTCGCATATGTGCTTCTGAATTCAGCTGTCATAGCAGCCCTGGCAACGGTGAACTTATAATCCCCACTTTACAGATGGGCATACTGAGAATTTAAGTACCAAAGGATACAAGTTTAAGGACATGGGCTAGTCAGTTTGTTGGTCTGCAGTTCAAACAATTTTCTTCTGAGCCAAGCTCTTTGCTCTTTCAGAATTATGGACCAATTACTCATGCCTGCTCAGAAGGGAAACTCATAGAGCATCTACTGAGTGAGGAATTTTCAGGTGAGCGAAGAATCCGAGTCCTCTGAGGACTTCCTACCAGGGCAAACAGCCAGATCTCCAAAAGGTGGGAGGGATGTCGGAGGTCATCTTCCACTAGTTCTTAAACCAAGAAGTAGCTGGACTATGTGTCTTAGAAGAGCCACTGGCTGCCAATGCTGCCTGCCCCTTCAGGAACGTTCAGAGTGTGGAGGGGAGTTCCTGTCTGCACCCCTTGTCACATGAGGTTTACATACAAAATGTCTGGACAAACCTTTTGCCTTTGAATAATCAAGGTTTACTGAAAAGTTGCAGATCCAGTCAGAGGGGTTCTCATAGGCCCTTCATCCAGTTTCCCCTAATGCTATCGTCTGCTAGACCCATGGGAGATTTGTCAAAATGAAGACATTGACATCAACACAATACAGGCTGGATTTGGATATCACCACTTTTTCCATGCACATATTTTTCTATTCCAAGATGCAATCTAGAATATTCTAGAATATTAGATGCTAATTTAATTATTTTAAGTCTCTAAACTTCTAAAATATACAATTTGTCCACTCATTTGGTAATGAGAGTTTCTAGAAGGTAAGGACGCCAGGGAATAAGCAGAAGGTATGTGCTCACTATATATACGTAACAGGTCAGCTGTTGGGAAGGGCTGTCAATAATAGAGGTCCATAGGCTGCTCCTTAATCCTAACCCACCTACAGAGTTAAGATGTTAACTGCTAAACCTTTCTTTAACTCTGCAGAACCCAGAGCATGTGACATAACTCTTCTCCTTAGTCTTTAGCTCTCTGAAGATGTCTGTGTGAAAACTGCAAGACATAACTTCAGGAGGTCAGGTTCCTTCATTGTGTCCTGAGGAATAAGTAAAAAGGGCCTATGGGTCCAAGCTGATGATGTCCCTCCTGATAAAGACCACCCATTCAGTCCACAGCCTTCCAGTCTCTCCCAACTCCTGGGGTCATTACAAACACAAACAGAAACATGAAAGCTTTAGGACCAGATAGAAAGAGGATCAGCAGGAGTAGGAGGGAGATAAGAGAAAGTAACAAGAAGGGAACTTGATCAAAATATATTATATATACACAGATAGAAAAATGTTATAACAAATACATCATGGTAATTAATATACACTCATATAAAAGCCCTTCAAATCCCTAAATTCCCTTGAACAAACCTATTTCCTTCCTATCAATCCTGTCTCTTGAATATTGACCTTCAAGTGGCAGACAGCCATGACCACTTACATATTACTAAGCAATACAAATTTAGCAAAAATATGTGATAATACATGGTACCAATCTATGAAAATGCCTAAAAATGGAACCAATACTACAGCACTTCCTTCTCCCATCTCCTATATACATTTCTGCTGTAATTATATCAAGAGAATAAGCATACAAAGTCACAAGCTGTGTATTGTGGTGTTGTATACACACACACACACACACACACACACACACACACACACACAATCCCTTTAATATAGAAAACACATACAAGAACACATTCTGTTACTAAGGATGTGTTTCAAATCAACTGAGAGATGCTAGACAATTCAATGAATGATTGAGAGCCTCTGGCTATCCATTTGACATAAGTTCCTACCTAATACCATTCACTAAGTTCCAGGATTATTAAAGTGCCAAATATTGAACAAGTTAATATATTGAATGGCTAGAAGAAAGAGGAATGTATTTATAACATTGAATAACATCAGACCTTTTAAATACAAATATTATGAAATGAAAGAACAAAGCATTGGATTGCAAAGTTAGGTGAAAAATGCACTCAAAATACATAGCAGTCCAAAGATTGATAATGGGAACACCTAAAAAATGCCTGATCAATAAGTAAAGGCCTAAACACATCCACAGAAAAAATGACTTGAGGATCCTTATTGGCAATTTACCCAGAGAGAAGCATAAACAGTCCGTGACATTGAAGCATATTTATTGTCACTGGTCATCAGGACACCAAATTTCAAGCAGTGTGAGATGCCATTTTCATTTTGTTGCCATGGGTCAAACCGATACGAATAAGCATGAAGTTTTGGTAGGGGATGGGGAATAGGGGTCTCTGCCTGGCTTTGAAGAGCTTCAACGGACTGAACTATCGGAAAGAATAGCAGCAGATGTAGGCTGACCCGATGATCACTCCTATTTAATCACCAAAGGCAAATGCCACATCTGCAGACAAGAAACTGTTGGAACACCTCCTCGCAAAGGACCATGTGTTGTTGCTAGAGTTTTTCTCTCCAGGTCCTGCCAAGCCCCGGCAGTCCCGTAGCCCACTTATAAAATAAACATACAGACTCTTATATTATTTAAACTGCTCGGCCATTAGCTCAGACCTACCATTGTCTAGCTTTTACTCTTATACTCAGCCCATTTCTGTTAATCTATATGTTGCCACGTGTTCTGTGGCTTTATCTGCTGCCTTTACATGATGCTCCCTGGATGGCAGGCTGGCATCTCCTCCTCTCCACCTTCCTGTTCTCTCAATTCTCCTCTCTGCTAGTCCCGCCTGTACTTCCTGCCTGGCTACTGGCCAATCAGTGTTTTATTTATCAATCAATCATCCACAGCAATGTGTAAAGGCTTAGCCTCCAGGTGGGCACTATTGTGAGATGGTAAAATCTTCAGAAACATAGGATTTTGCAGGGGGCCTTCTGATCACTGGAGGCCTTTCCTTGAAGAGGATATTGGGACCCAATCATTTTTTTTACCTTAAGTATTAGCTCTGGTGTTTTAACTCCATCATGTACTCTTGCATGATATATTGCTTCCCTGAACCCCAAAGCCTAAAGATAATGCCTCTTCCTGGTCTGGGGTCAGAACCTTCAAAACTGTGTGCCCCAATCAACCTTTTGTCTTCAGTCATTGATTTTGCAGGTACTAACTAAGGTAACAGAAGTCTGGCACAGCTGTTACATTCCTGGCCTCTAACTGGGTCCATGTGGCACCTGAGAGATGGATGTAGCCCTTCAAGGCTCTCTCTGTCCTGCAAAGCAATTTGTTCTGGAGTCTAAAGATCCAGGTCAGACATGGGGGTGTTAGGCAATAAAGCAACTCAGAAGCTGCGGCCTCAAGTCAGAACTTTCTCTAGAGAACCGACTTGTTTGGTTCAGGAGGAATGACATGGAAACAGAGGAGGATCATTAGGATGCTTTCCTGGTGGGTACCCTGTCGCTGTGCACACGCACCATGCCCAGATGTTTGCTGCTTTCTCATCCTCACTCACCACCATCCCCATACTGAAGGCAAACCTCCAAAATCAGCATGTGAGAGATTCGGCAGAGAGGCACAAGGCCTGTGGCTATAAGCCTGGTAAAGCTGTTGCTGCTAGCCCCTCACACTGCCTGAATGTCTGGCAATTTATAGTCCAGCCTCAGAGCCCTTGCTGAGAAAAATCTCAGTCCCCGAGTTCCTTAGGACCAGCTGCCAGGTTTCATCCTCAACCTGGAGGAAGTACCTCTAATGACACTTTCAGGAAGGCCCGCCCTCCCTTGCTCTTCCAAACCCCTTCCATCCATTACAGAGCCTGAACAGCCCGAGGCCCTGACACAGCACCTGCAGGAGCAGTACTTTATCTTCAGCAGGAGCCAGTGTTGCTATCCCAGAGAAAGGCCAAGCATTTCAGACTACGTCAAGGAGCCTTGCATGACTTATGAGGTTTATTTAGAGCCTAGGAGTGCCTTCCCTATGGTGGAGAGAAGCTAGGCCTCCTCCTGGCTAGAGGCCTGGACCATTATGTGCTGGAAGATTGGTTGGCAAGAAGCTGTGAGGCTCTCTCCAAACTGCAAAGCAATTTGTTCTAGAATCTGAAGGCCTAGGCCAGGAGTGAGGATATTGGGCAAGAGGGTACTGGAGACCTTATGGAAGTAGCTCAAATGCCTTCAAATCTGTGCTGGGGGATCACGCAAAGAGACAGTACAAGTAGCAAAGTACATGATCTGTAAATGGCAGTAGCTCACATTAGTCAGAAAGCTTGGTGGCTGAATACTCAAACCCATTTTAGTGATAAGAATATTCTCTTGTCTGTACTGACAGAGGATCACTCTGACTGTCCCGTACAGCATTTCTTCCTTTTGAGACCCAGTCAAAAAACAAAACAAAATAAAACTGCTGTGTAGAGAATGAGACATGACTTCAAGGGATGTAGCTGTCTGCCAGTTGATCTGAGTGGCAACTTGACTGGATGGAGAAGCACCTGGGAAGTTATCAAAACAGAGCTCTAGGGGTTGCTGAGGGCCTGGCATGATTAGGTCCTGAGGCTCTTATCGAATCAGTCTATGATTCCTTGGTGGAATACTAAGATGTTGGCATTATTGGGAGGTGGTGAAGAGTAAGACGTTGTGCCTGGCTGGAAGAAGCAGATCATCGGAGCTAGATGTCCATGGGAGCTGTATCTTACCCCGCCCTCTTCTTGTATTCTCTGTGTTTTCTGTCTTCCAGGAGTTGAAAAGCCTACTTTACCACATGATTCCACAGCTGTGATGTCCTACCCAACTATATGGGGCCAATAACCAGGCATGTCCCATTTCAGGATAGTCTCAACAATACTCCATAGTTCCAGGAATCTTCTGATTGGGCACTTGTCTTATGCCAAGTTGTTGCTCATTCCCTGGGAACCCCAGCCCATTCCACACTGCAAGGGGGAGAAATGTTAGTGTCCCTGCATTTATTCATGCTATTTCTCAGAATCTGACCGAAGGCCATCACTCAGGTTTCACCTACTGTGGCTTTAAATACAACCCATGCCCTCGGTCTCCCAGATACACAATACTACTAGGCCCCAGAGGCACAGTTCAACCAGACCCCTATTTAGCTGTGCTGTTTCCACTGCAAATCAATTCACTTACATGTATCATAGTAACCCTTCCTTATTCTTCAAACTCTGTCTTCATTTCTCCTTCCCTTGAATGCCTTGAGATTTCCAACACTTTAGATACATGCTATGGGCATCCCTGCCTCAATGAACCACGTATACCCCTGGCCTGCTAGATGCCTTACCACCTTGCCATCCCTCTGTCTAGATGTTTCCTAAACTCTGGTTCACACTCAGTGGGAGACAGAAAGAGAAACCCACAGTTTGAGGTTTCTAATGCTTTGGGCAGCTAAAGGCATTGGGGAGGGTAAAGATATGAGCCAAGGAGACTGGTCAGGGCTGGTTTGCAGGTGGGATGTAATGAATGATAGAGAAAGGTTTCCAGGGCCTGGACTCCTAGCTGTGGAGCACAGAGAGGACCTGCTCTGGAGAGTGAAAGAGTAGAGACTGTCCATCTCTTGGGACCGACAGGCGAATTGAGAGTGGGAGCCCAGCACATGGAGGCTAGCAAGTAGGAAGCTGCAGGGCCGTTCGCTCTGCGGCCGTCTGCCTCACTACACCATGGAAAAAGAGCCTTGGTAACAGAAAACCCGCACAGAAGCCTTCCCAGGGCCATAGGTGATCTCTGCTATGTGTCACAACTGAAACCAGACAGCTTGGTGCATGTCTGGGCTTGAAGATTCAAGTTCCTGATCAGTCTTTGTGGGAATCTTGTTCACACCAGTTCTATGTATAGCTTCCCATCCAGACCATCTTGGCAAATGCCTCATATTAGAACCTCACCTGATAACTGCAACACACACACACACACACACCCCTGGTAGATGCCCCATATCCTATTCCAGGAGGCTTTTGTCAAGTCATGATCCTGCATTTACTTTCTCTGTGGCACAGTAAGTGCTTTCATTTTCATTCTTTTGTTTGTTTATTTATTTTAAAAGGGGTGTGTGTGTGTGTGTGTGTGTGTGTGTGTGTGTGTGTGTGTGTGTGTGTGTAGAGGGGTCAATTTTCCAAAATTGTTCCCATATACGTCTAACAGTCCCACCTCCAACCATAGTACCACACCTGCCCATGTGGGTTCTGAGATTCAAGAGAATTAGAAGGAATTAGATGATTGAAAATGAGAGGTAAGCATTCATTTCCCCAAATGAATTTGGTTGGATGCATTTTCCAATGTTATTTAAAGGAAAGGGAGCTAGTTCAAGTGTTTGTGTAAGATTGCTCAACTTCTCAGAGCCTTTAATAAGCAAATAAATGCTGACTATAAATCATCAGTTCTGGAAGGCTCACTATATGCCATATTCTAACGAAACTTGGATCCCCTCATTCTCTCTAACTGACATTCTAGGACCAAAGTTCATATGGAGCACAGCTTCAGAAACTCTGGAAAGGCAGGAAGCACTACTGACTCTGGGCCAAATGCATGTTTGCCATTTAATATGGGTCTTTGAATAAAATAGTAAACATTAATCATATCTAATTTGTGGTAGTTTTTCTTTCTTACCTTTATTTGAAATCTGAAATTTCTATAAGACTTATTTTAATACCTACTCCTTAAATTTATGAGTCAGGTGCTTACAATATAAAATGAAAATATGAAACCTCTTGCCAAACCCCTAGCCTTACCTCTTAAAGTGTAACCTTTGAAATTTCCATGTGAGGACTTTAAAAACCTTTTTTAAAGAACCGTGTTTTGTTTTCAAATCATGGTTTTGGTGACTGCCAGCTTTGGTTTTTGCTGGGAAGGTGGTGAAAGCAGCCCTGTGCATTAATGGTCCAGCCCAGTGCTTGGCACATGACGGACCATAAATATTGGTTAAAATTAGCCACTTGCTTTGGGATTGGCAAGCTCAGACAGGAGCCCTGTGCCAGTTGCTTCCAGAACTGATGATTTCCAGAAGTTGCTGCTCCATGCAGATTCAGAAAGAAATTTACACCTTCCTGGTTCCTCGGAGCCTCTGAAAGCAAACAACTGGGTAGAAGATATGTGTATCTCTCCTTCAAGCGATCTCAAGGCTCCCAAGGAGTCCCTTTGCCTGCCAGGGGCCAAAGTGCATTCCTGATGGCAATGCCAAGAGAAATATCTCTGCTCAGGGGAGTAACATTTGTACAGGAAAGAGAAGAGAGAAGGATGGTGGCTCTACACCCCACAGGCAAGAGCTAGCTGTTCTCCCAACCAGTTCCCCCCATCCCCTCTTAGCCAAGCTTGAAAGCTCCTCATGGATTTCCATCATGGTCAAATTACTCATTTATAAAAAGTGCTGCTGCAGATGGGTAAGTCCCTACAAAACCATGCCAGGGACTCTTTAGGGCAGATCCTGCTACTTGGCATAACGAAGCCCTGATTACTGTAGCATCAAGGGGTGTCGAGCTTGCCAGGGGCCTGCTTTTAATGAACTTTACCATCCAAAGTTGGCCCAGAGAATACAAGTTGGATTTTGCCAATCAATTGGAATTGATTACTTCTCGAAATTTGGGCCTTAGCTTGCAGGAAACATAGACAAAACACACCCAACTTTTGAGGGTTTGTTTGATTTCTTGGAGAAAACGGAGTTCCTTGCAGCCTGAGAGAATGATGGAACACATTACCAGAACACTGTGTGGACATAGTGTTTCTTAAGGGAACTTGGGTGGGTAAAGAAAGTCAGGCAGCCTCTGAGCTCAGATCATCCCTGGAGTATTTTTCAATTATTAATTCTTACCCATCCACCTACCCATTAGAGCTTAACAATACCTGTTGTGAGTTCCATAGCACCCAGTGGTAGAAACCCTGACTGGCACGTGGTTTGATCCCTGGCACTACAATAAATAAATAAATAGCCCTTACTGGTAGTTGATCACTGTTCAAGTTTGAGGCTAAGGAATGTCAAAGATGAAGCAGCTCCTGTCCAATGAAGGGACCAATCCACTAACAGACAGTGATCAAAGCTCTTTCTGGAAGGATAGAAAAGGGACTTGGAGGAAGGCTTACAACTGGCTGAGTTCTGAAGGATGAAGGTGTGTTCTCTTGGGAGGAAAGGGAGGGGAGAAACGTTCTTGACCTACCCATTAACCCTTGAATACATCCACTCCTTTAACAGGAAAATCAAATGCCTCCTTTGGTTTCATAGCTTGAAAGGACATCTTCCCAGAGTTGGCTATGGGTGGGCACTTGCCCCTGACCGAGGCCCACAGTGTCATGGTACCCACATCACAGCACACATCCCTTGGTATCCTCAGTTGTCTCTTTCCTGTGTATTTTTACCAATGGAACAGAAGCACAGTGCTGAAAGTTTATTTCCACAGTCTTGGTCTTCTGAGAGCACATAACACTATCTCAGGTGCACAGCAAGGTGCTCGTCAAATGTTCTCTGAATGCAGAGGGAGAGAACAAATATAGTGACAAAGGAATGGCCCTGGAAGAAAATAGAACTGGGCTACACAAGAATGGCATTCACTAAGGACCCACAGTATGGCTCTCACATGGACCAGGAGAGGTTGCAAAGGAAGAAAGTAGAGTACTGGGATAGAAAAGGCAACAGATAGAGGGAGTCCAGCCCACACATCTCAGCTTCTTGCCCCTTTGCTTTCCCAACTCTCCAATGTGCCATTTCGGAATAATAGAGATGGGAATGACCAACGCTTCTGGGCTCAGAGGACTTCATGAAGAGCTGTGTGTGTGGTGTGTGTGTTGGGGGGGCAGGAGAGCAGGGGGTATTGGTTAATGGTCAGCCACATATCTAAAAGTTCTCTTCAGAGGCCCATACCTAAGATATCAGACAGCAGCTACTATAGGACTTAGAGATCCCAGTAAGATAGGCCTGAGCTGGGAGTGGATATGGGCCTGACAGAGAGAGCTGAGTGGAGCCAGCTGCTCCAAGCAAAGGAAGAAAAAAATTGGACTGGGGCCAGTGGCAGCAATGGAGAGAAGAAGAAGAACAGGGAGATGTAAGACAAAGAAAGATGAAGCAAGAGAGTGGGAAAGTGGAGAGGAAGAAGATAGAAAGGGAAAGAAATACACAAGTGGTTAGAAGAGGAGAAAGTCAAAAGCAAACAGAGCAAAAAGAGATAAATGAACAAGGAAAACAGGCCAAGAGAGAAGAAAGGCGAAGGCAGAAAGAGAACATACCAAGAACCATGAAATAGTATGAGAAAGCTGGATAGTGACCTCGGCCTTCTCTGGGGCTTCAAGCCCCACAGCCTTCCGATTCCACTTGGGCTGTGAATATCTTCATTCTCATTGACTCAACTCTGTTGAAATCCTCAGATATTCTATGATACTCCAGGTCATGGGCCAGATATGCTAATGTTGAGAAGGACAGATTGAACTGAGGGCTCTGAGCTGCAGATGACAACCTCTCTATTACACCTGTGAGATCCTAGTCCTCCACCAACTCTTGCTTGGCCTTTGAACACTGAGTGACCAAACACTGCCTGTCCATCATCAGGTTGGCCCATCCCTGTGCCAAGGCAAATACACAGTATATCATGTACTGCCCAGACTGACAGAAAGGATCATGGAGGTCTAAGATCCCAGACACTGATGTCAAGCCAAGTTCCTTCATTTTTGTAAGCAGCTTTTTCCTCACAGTCAACAGAATGCTGAGTCATATGGACAGTTTAATCCTGAGTGGAACAAATGTGTGCTCTCCATGCCTATCCTTATCCCCAAACATCCCTAGCTCATCCTTCCAATAGAATAAGCTGATCCTCACACAGCCAACTTGCCAAATAAATGTACCTCCCTGCCTGTATCTTTCCCAAAGAGTACACAGCACTGTCCTGAGCAAGATGGCTAGTCTTACTTATTTTTCATTTTCTGAATTACTGTTTTCCTAAGCTGGGTAAAGTCTGTCATTACTCTCCATTCTACTTAACCTATAGATATCTATACAGTTTTCTCCAGAGCCCGCCAAAAGAGCGCTGTTTCAATTAACTTACATTTCTCTTTTTAATGAGCAGTAGCATGAGATAATAGGCATGCAGCATGGGAAGGGGCCTTGGAGATCTTCTAATCCAACCAGAACATTCTATAGCCCAGGAGGGACATCAGACCCAGACAGGCAAGGTCAAAAGGTATATAAAGTCGTCTACATTTATAGAGACATTAGGACATGAACTTGATTGTCCCTATCCTCACATTTAGATTGTTTGCACAAATCCACTATCATTTATTTGCTTGCTTTTTAATTCATTTATTATGCCATGATTATTGGCCTTGCAATGCACAACTTTTGGTTTTAAATTCCCAAGATTTGCTTCCTTTTGTTAGTGCTAGCCACTCAGTTCTATGGGATCTGTCTTTTCTGCTTTCTGGGGTTCAAAGGTACCAGCACCCATTGCCCATACCTAACACCTACTTAGAGTCTTAGAGTGGAAACACTAGGAGTAGGTACTCCAACATGCATTATCTGATCTTCCTCCAAAAAAAATCCATGGACCCAAGTACATCAACCAGCCTTCCTTGAAACTAACACACAAGCCCCTCATTATCACAAGAGGTGTGTTCTAAGACCCCACCAAATGCCTGAAACGATGGGATACCAAAATCTATAGAAAACATGCTTTTACCCTCCATACGGCGAACTTTAATGTGTAGATTAGACACAGTAAGAGATTAATAACAATAAATAATAAAATAGAGCTAGGTATGGTGGTGCAAATCTGCTGTCCTAGCACTTGGAAGGATGAGGTAGAATGATTATGAATAACCAGCCACCCTGGGATACATAGTGAGAACTTGCTATGTTATAACAGAAGTTATGTAAATAGTCAATAGTGGCTGTAACACCCTTCTGGGGATGATCAGAGATGATGCACTGTCCACATGATGAGAGGAGGGGAGGTGAGTAGTATCCATTGTGATGTAGTACCTGACTACCACTGACCATCTGCCACATGTCAGAAGGAAGAGCCTCTGCTTCCATGGATCAAGGAACCATGACAATGCCAGTAAGGAAGCATACATGGTACGGATACATTCAACAAAGGTATGACTCATATGCTAGGCGAGTTGATGAGCACTTCCCAGATGAGATGAGCTACTCAGAATGGTAGCAATTTAAAGTTTATATATTGGCTGGGTGTGGTGGTGCACATCTTGAATACTGGCGTTTAGGACATAGAGGCAGGAAGATCTCTGTGAATTCAAAGCCAGCCTGGTCTATATAGTGAGTTCTAGGACAGCCAGGGCTGTATAGTGAAACCCTATCTCAAAACAAAACAAAACAGAGAGAGAGACAGAGATAGAGAGACAGAGAGACAGAGATATAGAAAACAAAACACAAACACACACACACACACACACACACACACACACACACACACACACACACCAAAACCACAAATCTATTTGCTGCATACTGCTTATTTACAGAAATTTCAATTTGGTATCTTTAGATCCTGGCTGTTGGCTGGGGGTAATTAAAATTATGAAAAGCAAAGCTGCAGGGAATGGGCTGGGGGCACCCAAAGGGGAGACAAATTCCTCCCTTGCATCCTAGCTGGCTGAGCCTGAGGAGTTGATTCTCCTCCAGGGTTGCCACCTTCCCTCTCCCAAGCCATTAAGACCAGGCTGTCTGCAGCAGGAGGTCAGCACACAGCAGCCAATAGAGACAAGAACTGGGAAGTCTGAGCAGCATGAGTATGAGAGCTGTAGCTCTGGCTGGCCTCTCAAGGAAGCCCCATCTTCAAAGAAGACAGCCATCAAAAGTGATCAAAAGGCAACTATTAAAAATGCAAACAGCAGCTGACCGTGGTAGCACTCTGCATTGTCCCAACACCAGGAGATTGGAGCAAGAGGCTCACAAATTTGAGCCAGCGTCAGTTACATAGCAAGACCATATCTCTAAAATAATGATAGCAATAATTGAAAAAATAATAAAGGATTATGGATTTAGTGTAACACAATGTAAATGACCTAGATCTAACTCTTAGTCCAAACAAATAATACTCATTTATTTATCTTTATTCTGTCAGCTCATTTACCTCACAAACAGTTCCCAAAAGTAAACACACCCACGGCATTTGCTCTTTCAATGGATGAAACAAGTGAGCCTTTGAAAGTAAAAATGTCTCGCCCCCAATTCTAAGTCACATATTTCAGATAGATACCTAGGCCAACTTTAAAGCCAAGCTATATCACTTTCCTGCATTTATTTTTCTGAAACAGAAGTTTGGAAGTGGGTAGTGGGTGCCCAAAGGACACAAGTGGAGGAAGAGATGCTTTTTTATGAACAGTAGCGAGCTATTGAACAGTGTCTTGAAGAAGAAGCTACAGTGAGCAGGACCAGAGAAGGAGGGTACAGAAGACAGTGGAGAAAATATCTAGATAGATAGATAGATAGATAGATAGATAGATAGATAGATAGATAGATAGATAGATAGATAGATAGTAGATAGATAGATAGAGGCAGGCAGGCAGGCAGTCAGGCAGACAGACAGATAGATGACAGATGAGGGAGAGGCCTAGGGCTACAGGTGCAGCTCATAGTACAATGCTTACCTAGCATGCATGAGGTCCTGGGCTCAATCCTAGCATTTTAGTCAGCCGACCAATCAATCAAAGAGGCCCATGGGTTGCTTTTGATACACGCCTTCCTTATCATTTCTATTTCCAATCTACAAAGTCTCTCCCGTACCTGGAGAGTAGCAGCCATCAAAACTGCGCAGAAGTTTCTTTTCAAAGCGGCCTCTCTCTTGCTCTTGGCCCCCTCTCTCTTTTCCTATTTCTCTTTCTCCTGGATCAATCCCTGCCAAAGGCTGTGGAAGTTTGGAGTCTGAGTCCCTGGGTGATCTGAGGTGACAGGCAAAGGCGGGAAGACATCTATCTGTATTCTGCAGAGCCTCTCCGCTGCATTACTGAAAAGGCATTCCGCAACCTTTCGCCGGCTTTCTTTAAAGGCTTCAGCAATTTTGATATTTTGGTTCAGTGTCACTATAGAAAAGCTTTACAATTCTAGCTCGGGAATTAGAAGATGTATTTATAATAAGAATTGCTAACCACTGTCAGCTGGCAGGCCCATGTCCATGCATGAAAATGATGCCATTAGCTTTCACGACTGTGGGCAAAATGTAAAGATCATATAAGAGACCAAGAAGAATGAAGGGGAAAAACACCACCCAGTCTCAGCCCCAGGGAATTTCTGGTAGTCAGGGTGTGTGGCTAACATGTGTGCATTTAGCCTCTTGATGAGGTGGAAAGCTCAATACTACTTGTCTTTGCAAATACTAATCCCCCTTTATTGTATCTAACTGCTTTCTCCAATAATGTTGATGAATCACGCAACTGCATTCTAATGAGCAGGATGTGAAGTCCCAGAGACAGTCAGGAGAAAAGGAGAAAAGAAGAGCAAAGAAAGACAGAAACAGGCATTGGTACCAGTTCCCTGCAGGCCAGGGAGGCCCAGCCAGTCCCTGAGAGGAGAGCAGAGCTACCTACCCACATGCGTGCATGGTGTGAACAGACTGCAAAAGCAGGCCGGCAGGGCCAGGTTCCTGCTCTGTCATTTCCAGTCCATATGAGCTTTGGCTGGTGGGTGGTAGTCTGGGACCCATCGTTTCCAGTAAGATCAGTTCCCAGACAGTAGGAGACAATGTAGCTGCGTATCTGCCTATTTCAGGGTTCAGCATCCTCCAATGAGTGAAGGGAAGGACATTCTGCATTTGTAATCCTCAGATAAGAGTAGGATAAAGACACCAAGAACCCTGACGGTCTCGGCTTCCGTGAAGAACCTATAGCCTAACATAGGCAAAGGGCCAGGAGCATAGGGGTGTTTAATCGACCCCTGTTTCTTCTACTCCTCATTCCCAGCTATTGTCACCGCGCCCAAGAGCTGTCTCTTCTGCACCTTTTCTAGATAAGGAGGAGGAGGGTGAAGGTGAGAGGCTGTGAGGATTTAGTGAGGACAGAAGCTCGGAAACTTCAAGCTTTGCTGGCTGCTGTAGAAACAGTGGCTCTTCCTGTCATCAGCTCCTTTAAAATCACAGGCTGCTGCCAGGGCTTGAGCTGCAGAAGGTGGGCAGTTCCCATCATAAGGAGTCCCTTGGCCATGGCACAAGGAAAGGCTAGGAAACACTCCCTGACTCATTCTAGAGAGTAAGGAAAAGGGGATGGTCATGTATGAAGAGATTACAGCCTGGGATCTGGCCCTGGAGACCAAGGTGGAGACTTAGCAGAAGCAGTGCTGGGCAGAATTAAGGACTTTCCAGGACTCGGAACTCAGACCTCATTTCTGTCACCTAAGAGCTCAAAATGAGCCCTAGTACCCCTGCTCCTTTTCAGTGCTGGCTTTGCAGATTACAGTGGTCCCTACAGCAGGCTGTCTTAATTCTAACCCCTTATAAATTATCTTTTATCTTAAAAAGTTCTTGTTAAACATTAAATGAGAAGCTTGTTGTAAAAACAGACCAATACATTATTTTTTAAATGGAGCATTCCAAAGACATTTGGTGGTTTACAAGGTGCTTCTCAGTGTCTCCAGACATTCCTAAACTGGTCCCTTAAAACCTGGATATAAGGGCTGCAGAGACAGCCCAGTGGTTAAGAGCACTGGCTCTTCTTCCAGAAGACATCTGTAATTCCAAACATGACACTCTCTTCTGGCCTCAGAGAACACCATACATGCACATGGTATACAGACATACATTCAGGCAAAATACTTATATATGAAAAAAACTCTCAAAAAAAAAACCCTTCTTCATATACAAAGAAGTAAAGAGTATACCTGGAAAATTGAAGTCATGCATCTAACCCCCCACAGCTGCTTTTCAGAAAGTCTAAAGTTCAAGCCCAAATTTCTTGACATCAAATCCAGCAGGTTTTCCCACCACAAAGGCCTCCCAGTGGATGAATCAAACTTGACTAAAGTCTAGCCATGTGTCTTGCACACACAGCCATGATCCAATGAACACAAACACAGTATTTCTCAAAGTGTATTTCTCAGGACACCTACATAGCATCTGGGCTTCCTGGGAGCTTCTTGGAACATAATTATCAAATCCCATCCCAGGCCTGTTGGATGGGAATCCCTAGGGACAGACATCAGACTATGGTTATTACTCAACAAGCTTCCCAGAGATTCTTACTGGGGATCTACAACAGTAAGATGTATGTTATTGTTCCTGACTACAGATGACCAGTGAGAGGGCCATGGAACACCAGCATCTTGTTCAGTTTATATAGCTAGCTCTGGTTCATGAATTCAGTTTGCAGTCTTTATATTTCACAAACCTGTGCACCATCAAATAGATAATAATGAAATACTTCCAGAGAGCCAAGCATGGTTCAGGCTCATACCAACACACCAAGCTGAATTCCACCCCCTCATTTCTCTAAATATCAATTAGAAGAGGAACCAGAAAGGAAAAAGAAAGTTGGGACTGGAAGCATAAATAAAGAGCTTATGGAAATGTGTAGCATCTGGAACTCTTTATGGACACAATGGTAGGTATTTCTCAAAAACAATGTGCTAAATTCTATTATCTTGTTTAATCAGCCAAACAGCTGTAAGGAAGCATTATTACTATGCACAGTACCATGATCAGGAAGCTTAAGGGAACAGTCCAGAATCTCCCAGTGAGTGAAACATCAGCCAAGTGTCTAATTTCTCATTATTGAGCCCTATCCTGGGAAAGTCCTTTGTCCCCATCTAAACTCATGAGGCAAGCAGATACCAAGCACCAAGCTAAGCTACTGGGCTTAGTTTCCTCTGCAAGTGTGTGTAATTGATTAACAACATCCCATAAAACAGAGAATGTTAATACCTATAAGCTAATGTTACAGTGTAATGATCATTAGAACAGTGATCAACATCACCTGAACACTGTAATGTATTACTGATGACTTTCCATAGACTTAAAGGAAAACATGTCTCAACAGCCAATCCCAGGAGGACACAAAAGAGACACATCATGATTAATAAAGCAATCCATTTAAATGGGTTATTGTGTCTGGGAAGGGGTTTTCACCTCACTCTGAGCTCTCAAACTGATGTCAGAAGATCCTGTACACAACACCCATGTCCTGCCTGGCTGGCAGCGGATAATTTCATAGTTGAACCAAGATTTAGATTCAGAAGATGGGTCGCCTATCTACTCCTTTCCCCAAGGCTACTTCTGTCCTTTCTTTTATTAGTAAACGTTCAGTCATAAGACAAAAGCCCGTTTGGTTTTGTTAGTCATCTTTCTGTTCTTGAGACAAAATACCTAAAACAATCATTTTGAAAAGAGAAAAAGGTTGTATGAGTAACAGTCTTGGAATTTCAGTCCATGGTCAATTGGCCTCATTGCTCTGGTCTGTGGTGGCTCCACTTACCATAGCAGAGCACACAGGGAAGGAAAACAATTTACTTTATGGCAGCCAGGAAGCCAAGGACAGATAACGATGGGATAGGGTCACAATACCCCCCTTCAAAATCCCCAGTTGCCTGACTTCCTTCCACTGGACCCCTGCATCTAAAGGTTTCACCCCATCCCAGCAGTGCTGGAGGCTGGGCTCCAAGCCTTTCACACATGGGTCAAGATCTGAACTGTAGGTGTTTAAGCTGATAGGATTTAACACTAGGAACAAAGCAGGTAACACACTGAGTCAGCTGCAGAAAGCAGTCACTATGGCTAGGGCTGGGCAGGCAGGACTCTCAGCAGCTTCAGACTGAAGAGGTGATGCTCACCAGCTGGGACAGGCATCTCAGAAGGGCGTGATGCGAGCATTTCTGCAAATACTAAAGGAGTTACATGATATACAGGGCTGATGGGAGTGGAGCTGCTTCATCAGGGAAGGGTGCAGTACAGGACCAGGAGCTGACAGGAAGCCCAGAGGAAGAGGACCCTGGAGTCTCTTCTCTTCAAGCATTTCTACATTAAAACTGGCTGGGACGCCGGGCGGTGGTGGCACATGCCTTTAATCCCAGCACTCGGGAGGCAGAGGCAGGTGGGTCTCTGTGAGTTCAAGGCCAGTCTGGACTATAGAGTGAGTTCCAGGAAAGGCTCAAAGCTACACAGAGAAACCCTGTCTCCAAAAACCAAAAACCAAAAACCAAAAAAAAAAACAAAAAAAAACAAAAAAACTGGCTGGGGCATCAGTGAGCACTTGAGGTTTGGATTTTCTCTGACACTTTGCAATGTGCCAAATATGAAACCACAAACAAACGATATTGCTTTCACACATCTGAGTACCTGTCCTATGCTGATGCACCTGTTGCCTCATCCAGTTTTTCTCAATGCCCCATGATCATTTTCATTCTAGCTGAGGTTGCTGACTTTCCCCTGAGGGAGGAGAAGCTAAGACTACCTAGAGTCACACACCTATCTCACTCCTGCTTGAAACCATCTTTGGGAAGCCCTCACCCCAGCTCATACATGAATCTTGTAAAAGGTGGCACCTGGCACTTACCAGAGAATGTCTACTGGACACAATGCTCCAGTGCCCCTGTGTCAGTTACTTTGCCAGAATTGTGACCAAAATACCTGAAAGAACAAGCTAAGGGAGGAAGCATTCAGTTCTGCTCCCTGATTCAGGGGGTCCAGCCCATGTTTTCTTGACCCCATGTATTTCAGTAAAATACCACGGAGCAGGTAAGGGAGGGAAGCCCTTCACCTCATGACAGACGGGAAGTAAGGAGAGGAAGTTCACTGAATGGTCTGGCTTTCTCCTTTTTGCCTTTTATTCTGTCTAGAGTCTCCAGCCTATGGGATAATACAACCCACATACAGGGTGGATCTTCTCTTCCCTAGTTAATGCTCTCTAGAACTGCCTTCACTGACACTCTCAGAATCCTAAACCCAATCAGGTGGTTTTGCAAAACTGGGCTGAGAAGATGACTCAGTAGTAAATCCAGAGTTCAGATGTCCAGCACCCACATAAGTGCTAGGTGGGCTTGGCTGCCCATTTGAGATCCCAGTATTTAAGAAGTATAGACAACGGATTCTCCAGACCAAGCTGGCAGGCGAAATTAGCAAATTTAGTGAGTTCTGGGTTCAAATGAGAGACCTTGCCTACATACATAAGGCAAGTAATTGAGAAAGATTTCTGACATCAATATCTGGTGTCCACAAGGTTATACATATGTGTCCACATGGGCACATACATGCACCTGTACACACACATATTTGCCCATGCACATTCAAACTCACACACACTATATACATATATAAACACACATTTTAAAAAACCCTCAAGATTATCTATCATAGGCAAATATGACACAGAGTGCCCTCCTCCCCTAAAACACATTCCAGGAAGTACATGAGACAGCTGTCAAAGTGTATCCTTGTTGCATGCATCACAACAAAACGCCCTGAAGCATCTTCCACAGTGATTGGTCCTAAGAGATGCTCTAGGGAAAAGTCTTGTCTTGTTAAATGCATCTGGGAGGTGTACTGACGCCATCCCCTCTTGGAGGGTCACTTAACAGGTTGGCATAAGAAAGGCTCTAAGAGAAAAACAATGGCCTGCAGTGGAAAAAAAAAGTTATTTGATTTGGTTCAGTTAAGTGTTTTGCAAACTTATGCCTCCACTTTTGTCTGCCTACAACATTTATTTATATTCTATAGACACAGTGTTTTGTATTACATACATGGAGTTATTTCTCTAGGGAAGGAGAGGCTTGGGTGGGACAGACAGAGGATAGGGCAGTGTTGTCCTTCTCTTGAGCAGACATAAGCCATGATCTCTGAGCTCAGAGGCAGGGAGGTGGGGGACACTCTGGGGTGCTGGAGATCCTGAAGTTCAGAGGGGAGCTCCATCACTGAAGAGGAATGATGTCAACATGTAATTGGTTGTGCAGATCCTAATGGAGAGAACAGAGACAAGGAGACAGGAACACAGTGCATCTGGGAAAGCCTCACTAATTATCTCAGACAGCAGCCTTTTAACCTGATGCCCTTTGAAATGCTTGCTGCATGGCATCTTCAAGTCTCAGTCAACGTGTATAACTGATGAAGGATTAATATGCAGGCATATTAAAAAGTCATACAAATCAATAAAAAAAAGAAAATCAGCCCAATGCAGCAATGGGAACAAGAAAGGAGGGAGAAAATCACAAAAGGCAAAAAAAGTCAACAAACACAAGAAAAACAGAATATACTCATCTTGCCAATAATCAGTGGAGTGTAAATTAAAATGTTTTTTTTTTAAATATTTTCATGAATTATCTAAAAATCCAAACTGATGAAGGTGAGTCTTGATGGTAAACCTGATTGGGTTAAGAAGCATGAGGACATGAATAAAACACACCTCTGTGTGTGTTTGTGCGGGCATCCCCAGAGTGGTACTGAAGAGAGAGCACCAAACCTGAGTGAAAACAGCTCCACACCACGGCTTGGGAGATGGAGGAAATAAAGAGGACACTTTCTCTTTAGAAGGCCTGACAGTGCTTGCCCTCTCTCTCTGTTTCCTGACTGCCATGATGTGAGCTGCCTGGCTATAACATGCTTTCCACACAGAGATGTGAGCTGTCTGGCTCTACCACACCTTCCATACCAGGGTGAACCAGAATCTCAGAAAATCCTTCCTTTCTTATGTTGTTTTATCCAGATATTTTGTCACAGCTATAAGTAATTCTGACTAGCACTCTGGTGAATAATTGTAATGCTGTAAAATGATGGCCCATGTAGACATTTTGGAGAATAATACGTTCATTAAAATGTAAACTGTGTGTACCACTTCCGTGCCGACAGTTTCACTTATTCGGTTCTATTGTAGATAAATGAACAGTGAGATATAAAGCTGTTATGTTAATTTTGCATTACTGCAACAAAATGTTTGAGCTAAGTCAAATTTAAAGAAGAAACATTTATTTTGGCTTATACTTTTACAGGTTTCAGGCCATAGTACTTGGTTCTGTTGCCCTTGGGCCCATGACCAGTAAGATCAATTTCAGGGAACTCATACTGAGGCAAGAATACTCATTTCATAATAGCTGGAAAGCACAGAATGATGGATAGTTCAGGGTGTAAATATCGCCTTTAAATGTACACCTATGATGGCCTGACTTTTCTTAGGTACCACCTCCTGAAGATTCCACTGCTTCCTATAGCACAGCAGACTTGGGACCAAGTCTTTAGAACATGACACTCTGAGAAACATTCAAGAGCTAAACAAGAAAAGCTGTCCCCTTCAGCATGGTTTGTGATTTCCCTGAATGAAAAATGATCCAAAGCTCCAATACTATGAAATGCCAAATGATCATTTAAATGCTTGAATTTCAGGTGTGCATATACTAAGAGTATAGAGTGACACAGCAACACATCACCATGTACAAGACACCAATGTGTTTACACACAAAATAATGATTGTGTCGTATTATAAGAAAAAGACTGGAGGGAATGCCTTGGATGTCAGCAGCTGCCTTAGGATGGAGTAATTCTGCAGTTAAAGCATCAAAGAAGATCCACACTTTATCTTTGATATTTGACGCTCTCTAATGAGAACATCGTTGTATGTGCTAAGATGATTTATAAAGCGAAGCAATTTTAAGTGAAACTGTAAATCAGTATATGGTGTAACAGAGTCAGACTTCTCTTTTAGCTGACAGGAAGCAAAGAGAATAGAACATCTGTGGATGGCTAGGAGGGCTGTTGTGCTTCCTGTGTAGAACATGCGGAAGGAAAACATCTTTCCTAAAGTATATACTGTCTACCAGACTCTGTGCGGGAGACTTCGTAAATAGACACTCACCTGTTTTTCTCCAAGACCTCATGGTTCAGTATCACTACACTGCAGTTGAGGAAACATCAGTTTGTTTTTGGAAAAAACCAAACAAACCATGGTCTGAAATTCAGATGTGCTTGGAGATACACATTAAGGTCCAAAAGCTACTGATGTATGTTTTTGTTGTAGAATATTATTTTTTTTTAATTTATTTATTTATTTATTTATTTTTTATTACTATCTTTTTTTTTAATATACAATTCAGCTTTACATATCAGCCATAGATTCCCCCCATTCTCCCTCCTCCCGTCCCGCCCGCCTCCCCCCC
>CABHPR010142953.1:7067-27590 GCA_902168415.1 Peromyscus melanophrys
AGGGAGAGAGAGAGGGAGGGAGGGAGGGAGGAAGGAAGGAAGGAAGGAAGGAAGGAAGGAAGGAAGGAAGGAAGGAAGGAAGGAAGGAAGGAAGGAAGGAAGGAAAGCAGAATGTGAAGGAGAGACTGTCAGAATGAATCCGGAGGGGGTCTTGGAACTCAGAGGTTCTAAACATAAAAACTGCAGGTCTGGTGGAAGTGAAAATGAGCAGAGTAGGAAACTGATTGAGAGAACTAAAGGAAAGTCAAACACTGTCCTTGAGGGAGGGAGAGAACTATTGTGGATGTCGGCTGTCAGGCTCCTGAAAACCCCAGGAGGCAGCTTTCCTGCCTTTGCCTGTAGGCATCCAGGAGATTACCCTGTGTGTCCTGTCCATAAATCCCATTGAGGGCCTCACACAGCCCCTGGAGTAAACAGAGTGGTTTATTATCCCTTGCTGCCCTGTTGATATTTTTAAAAAGCCAGTCATTGTTAGCAGTTTGGTGTAGATTCTGGTACTTCAGTGTCACTTCTAAATCACAAATAATGGTTTTGTTTTTTTTCTGGTGTTTTGAGACAGTCTCACCTTGAACTCCCGATGCCCTGGTCCCTAGTTTCCCACAGTTAGCCCTGCAGCTCTTCAGGTTCCACCCCTGCACACTGCAGTGTTTTATGACTGCCATTTCCCCTTACAGCTGCGACACTTCCCCAAGTCCGCCTCACTCTTAATGGCCGCAGAGTATTCCTATGTGCAAGGATGTTGCTTTTTTATTTAATTAATAATCAACACGTATTAACTGTTTGCAGTGCTGAAGATTAACCCAGGGCCTTCCTAAATTCATATTCTACCACAGAGCTACACCCCAACCCTAAGGTATTTTTAAACTATATAGAATACTTTGAAAAACTGGGAATCTGAGCCTGAAGTTCAGGATTTGAAAAATTCTGAATTCAAAGTCACATCTAAATTTCCAAGTGTCTTATAGATAATGGTGTGGGCCCTGCAGCAGGGCCATGAGAGTCAGGGGACTTCTCTCCCTGCCTGGCCATGGGGCCCAAGGTTTCTTGGACAGTAACTGATTCTAGTCCCAACAAACATACTTGCTTAAATTAATTAATTAAGCACAAGACTGTCTATTTTCATACAACCTTAAAAATATCAAGTATTGGAGTATTTTGTTGTTTGATTTTGTTTCTGAGACAGGGTCTCTCTAAGTGGCAAAGGTTGAACTGGTGGGCATCCTCTTGTCTCGGAGACCTCCTGAGCACTGAGATGACATGTGTGAGCCATCAGACTCAGCGGAAAATCACTTTTAAATCGTAAAATATTTGTCAGATATTTTCTAGGCAAAACAATAAGTGAAAATAATAAACACTAAGTACCATGTACAATGAATATACAGATAAAAAATTAAGGGCGTTGGTGGTGCACACCTTTAATCCCAGCACTCAGGAGGCAGAGCCAGGCGGATCTCTGTGAGTTCGAGGCCAGCCTGGGCTACCAAGTGAGCTCCAGGAAAGGCACAAAGCTACACAGAGAAGTCCTGTCTCGAAAAACAAAAAAAAAAAATAAAAATAAAAATAAAAATAATTTCAACCCCCCCCCCCCAGACAGGGTTTCTCTGTGTAGCTCTGGCTGTCCCAGAACTTGTGTAGACCAGGCTGTCCTCAAACGTAGAAAGATCCTCCTGCCTCTGCCTCCCAAGTGCTGCTTCCCAAGGAATGGGACACCATCACCTGGCTAATAATTTCAATTTTTGAAAAAGTAGTTTCTCAATATCATTTGGCTGACCAGAGGGTATAGACTATAAAATGGCTTGATCACTTTTGAGAGAATTTTTAAATTGGAGAAATAATAAAAACCTGGGGCTGGAGAGATGGCTCAGTGGTTAAGAGCACTCTTGGCTCTGAGACCTCCTATACCAGAGCTCGGTTCCCACCCACATTGTGGCTCACGAGCTCTGTAACTCTAGTTCCGGGACACTCACTGTCCTCTCTGGCACGAGGCATGCATGTGGCGCACAAACATATATGCAGGCAAAATTCCATACACATGAAATAAATAAATGTATCTTTAAAATAACTTAAAATTAATAAATAAGACAGTTTCCTTAACACTACGGTCATGTTGAGAAATAGCTAAATCCTCTTACCTTTGGGTTCAGACCATCTATGCATACAGCCACACATTCCTTCATCTCCTGGAGTTGAGCTCTATACCAAGCCCGGGGCTCAGCTGCCTGGTGTTGAAGGGAACAGCCAGCAGCCAGTTCTCATCCCTCTCCTCTTCCCCTAACATCATTACTTCCCCTTCTGAGAGTCAGATCTGTAACAGCATAGGCCCTGGCTTCTCGTGAAGCTCTAAGGCCTGCTGACATAAGGTTCCCTTCAAAGCACCCCTGGAAGTCTGTGTGGGATGAGGAGGATTGAAACCATCCTCTTTCCAGAGAAGAGCGAAATGTGCCCCACCATGTTTCTGTTCTCTTTTACCAGGAGCTCAGGACATAAACAGTTGTTGCTCAGCTCCCCACTACAGGCATCCAAAGCTGCACCCCCATCTGTGCAGACCCTCCCAAAAGGCACACACTGACTCCACTTGCCTAGTCTTGACTTTTATTACAGATGGTTCATAGAAGAAAAAGCTAACTGTACTATTAATTGTGAGATGGGATATAAAATCTGTCTGTCTGTCTATCTACCTACCTATCCATCTATCTCTATTTCTCTTTGTTAAAACAAGCAATAGATGAGCTGTGTGTTTTCAGTCTCAGATGAGGTGACTCCCAGCTGTATGCTGTATTCTTGTGTAGCTGGGACAAGAAGACTACAATTCTCAGAGATATCTCATTCACAATCTAAATTCGTGCAGAATAACTGAATAATACTCCCTGTTACATTCCCATGGAATAATTTTCAGGTGATTTCATTGTTGCTATCTCTTAGAAGATGAATTTGCTCTTTGCTTTTCTTTCCCAATCACAAAGGAGTGAATGAATGGCTAAGAGGTATGAAGGGTATCTTTTTTTCTCACACTAGATAAAAAAGAGACTTTTTTTTTTATGGGATGTGAATACAAAATCCTAGACAAAGGCAAACAGAATGCAACACGTTGACAGTAAAACATTAAAATATGCTCCACAAATGCTTTTGTTAGTAGCCTTCAAACTTTGGTGCACACCAGAACTGTCTGAAAAAAATCTTAAAATATTATCATTCAGATTGAATCTCATATCAATGAAATCAAACGATGAAGCGGGAGCCAGCTACCACCATCTTTGAAGTTCCTTGGGGCCTTTACTTTAACTAGATTTCCACCTTTTAAATATTATATACACATAAAATTTTGTCACTCCTAATGCTTCCTGCAAAGACAATGTCATTTTGTTGTGTATTGTGGCTGTTAAATCTTTTTAATCTAGATTTTAGTTAATATTCAAGATAATGAATTTTATTATGACATCTTCCTACATCAATATCATTGTATTTTCTCATATTTACTTCCTTATTACCCCCTTGCCCCTTCTCCACTCCATCGGTTTCTCTTCTGCTTTTGCATCATTTATATGCATATGCAGTTAAATCTAGATTCCCCATGAGAGAAAATATGTAATATTTGTCTTCTCTGCTTTACTCTTTCTTGTCCCCCCCATTCCCTCCTTTTAGTTCCCACTTTCCTTATGCACAGTCTCCTTCTACTTTTTTTTGGTTTTTCGAGACAGGGTTTCCTCTGTGTAGCTTTGTGCCTTTCCTGGATCTCACTCGGTAGCCCAGGCTGACCTCGAACTCACAGAGATCCACCTGCCTCTGCCTCCCAAGTGCTGGGATTAAAGGTGTGTGCCACGACCACCTGGCCTCCTTCTACTTTTATGTAATTGAAACCTAGGTACACAAACAGCTTCTAAGTATCTGGCTCGGTCTGATCACACTCAGTCTGCCCCTGGGGTTGAAAAAGGATGTGGGGCAGTGAGGCTAAGCATACAATTCCTGCACTAAATACTTGAGTTGGTGCACTCACATTGTGGAAGAATAAGCACTACATACCCAATGCTGGAACATCACCTAAAAATCATACATCCTGTGGTGTGTAGCACAGTTGAAAGAGTGCTTGTCCCCAACGTATGAAACCTGGGGCTGGACGCCCTACACTGCCAAAATAATACCGATTCTACACTCTATTGAAAGTGGATGGGTGTCATCATCTTCATGTACTGATTCTTCACACACATATACATATATTCATAGCACACCCACACCCACACCCACACGAGGCCTGTCTCAATCTTGCAGATACTCAAGTGCTGAGACCAAAGGTGTGAGCCATCACACCTCGCTTACAAGTTATATTCTTAAAACATATGGTTCAAACATACCGTTACAAACTGCAATTGTTCAAAGAAACAGTGGAAGATGGTCATAAGAATAAACATTGAAATGGACTAAAAGCTACTCTTTGGGGTATGGCATGGTACCTCAAACACAGTCAGACATCACTATGTTTCTCAAATGAGTGAAAGATAGAAAATCAGTCGTCCATTAATAATGTCATCAATACTTACATAAAAATAAATATCAAACGACACTAGTACTTAAAATTTTAGGGTTAATCTCAGTTTCTAGGTAATTACACAACATACTTTGTTCATATAACTTTTCTCTAAAAATTTTAAACACTTATTTATTATGTGCATGCATGTTTTGCCGGCATGCATGTCTGTGCACCATGTGTGTGCCTGGTGCCTGGGGAGGTCAGAAGAGTGCAGTGGGTAGCTGTTCTTGTTATGACCTTGAAGCATCACCCCTAGTGAGGTTACAGGCAACTGTTACACCTGCCTATGACCTTGAAGTACATGCTCCTGGGGTGTGGCCGCTCTGGACCCTTAAGACCTGGGATGCACTTATGCAGCTCTCTCTCTTCGCCTCCTTTTGGTATTGGATGTTGAGATCTTAGACCAGGCAAATCAGTGTGGGACATAGCTCAGCTTTCCCGGACCCTGTGATAAATCTCCCATGGTTGTGAGTTAACCCCCAAATAAATTTCTTTGCTCATTAAATAGACTCCATGGATTTCTCACATTAAAAGAGTGCATCCGATCCCCTGGAACCAGAGATGGATGACCATGAGCCACTGGGAACTGAACTTGGTCCTCTGCAAGAGCAGCCAGTGCTCTTAACTACAAAGCCATCTCTCCAGCCCCCGTGTAACTTTTCTAGAAATAAATTTAGCTACATATACCAAGAACCTTGAAGATCTATAACCTTTGGTCAAATAATTCATATGCACAGGAATAGATCCATGGGAAAATAATCTGAGCAGTCATAGTGATATAAGTATATTTAATTAGAATGTCATATATAGATATACTAAATTAGAAATGGTCTGAGTACTGAAATTTATGGAAATGTGCTACTTAGATTATGATGTTGGTTATGACATTGTCATTATTCAGTCATTGGAAAGGTTTTTTTGGTAAAGGTAGTAGAAAGAATGCTCACAACAAACCACAAGAAAAAAGGGCCAGGCAAAAAGTCCTGTAATTCCGTTTGCTTCTTCGGACAGCTACTAGAAAGCCCTTTGATGTAAAGAAGAAACATCTAAAGCCATTAGAAGGGGTATTCTAATGTCACTTCTCCCTTTCCTCTCTAATTAGTCCTAATGAAGACAGCAGTCATAAATTTCAATTAACTGTAATCCTCATCTGGCACAAACCCACTGGTCCATATGTTAGGTCTTTCAGTTGACCAAATGTAACAGCCTTGAAAACCGATTTAGCTAAAAACAAAAACATGCAATAGATTTAAAAAAAAAAAAATGACAGACACCTGGGAAATCTGAAAAGATAATAATAAAAAACAAATCAAGGATAAGTCGTGGCTAGGTAGAAAGAATTTCACATTCAATGTATTTTCAAAATCTTGGCCTTCGTTCTTACATAAGCTCTCATCTAATCACACAGATAAAGAAAGTTCTGTGGTGAAGAAAATACACCTGGGTACGGGAAGCCAGCTCTCTAGCTCCTTCTCACTTTGCTGAGGAAAAGCCCATCACTAGAGTCAGGCCACCAGTGGAAGTGTAGCACAGTGCATTTTTTATCGAGCAGAAATATTTAGCTTGGCTGTCTGCCAGAGAATGCTGGAAGAGCGAACTAAATTAGGGGATTTACCGTCCACGTGCTCGGCACGTGTCTTTCAGAGTCTCCTAGACTATCCCCACTCTCAGGTGTCTGCACAGAGCAGAGTACTGTCGGACTCTAGGTAAAGGAAAGCAGCTTCCTGTCCTGACAAGGCACAGCATCATCTGAATGGACAAACTGGTGGCTTTTCTCTTTCCAGCTTTCTTTCTAGGATTGCTCTAACTGTAAAGTTGGGGTATTAGAGACTGGAGAGATGGCCATACTTACTGTGAAGGAAGAGGACCTTGGCTTGATCACTGAGAACTGAAACAAACAAACAAACAAACAAACAAAAAACAGATTATAATCCCAGCTCTGGGGAGGTAGTTACAGGAGGATCTCTGAGTCTTGCTGGCCATTCAGGTTAGCCCAAAGAGTTCCTGGTCAGTGAGATATCCCATCTAAAAAAGCAAGGCAGAGAGCAATTGAGAGGGGTACCTGATGTCAATGTCTGGCCTCTGGGTACACAAGTGCATGCGTGTGTATACACTGTACACACACACACACACACACACACACACACACACACACACACATGCACACACCACAAAACTAACAAAACCTGGGCATATTCTGGGTTTTGATGATGGAAGGAAAAAACCTATACTATTTTCACAGAATTCCAAAGATGCTTCCCTTTAATTGATTTCACACCGTTTATTTATTTGAGTGTGTGCCACAGTGTGAATGTGGAGATGGATCCTGTGGAAGTCAATCCTTTTCCTCCACAGTGGGGGTCCCAGGGTCATTAGCCTTGGCAGTGTGATTTCATCTGCTGATCATCTCACCATCTCTGAATGTAGTTTTTATACAAGCCAATACTCTATGGCTGTTTTGGGGATAATGGGTAAAAGACGTGACTATGAGTGACAGACACGCATGCAGGCAAAACACCCATACAAATAAAATTAAATAAAAAATAGTTTTGCAGAAGACATATAATGGGGAAAACATTTGGACTCATAGTTGACATCACTATAATAATTTTTTGTTGGAAAAGAGATATGTGCATTTCCGTAGGAACTAGATGGCAAATATACACATACATGTTAATAAAATAGGTGGTAAAATGTTAGTATTTTTTTCTTTCTGTATTTTCTAAAAGATTGAAGAGTGAGGTCTGGGAAGAGAGCTCTGTGGGTAAAGCATCAGGCTTGAGTTCAATTCCTGGAGCCCACATGGTGGAGAGAGCTGGCTCCAGCAAGGTGTCCTGACTTCTACATTCCTGCAGTTACATGAGTGCCAGTGCACACACACATATGCACAAACACATGAAATAAAATGTACCAAAAGGTGTGTTTCCTGTTTGTTTGGTTTGGTTCGGTTTGGTTTTCCGAAACAAGGTTTCTCTATATAACAGTCCTGGCTGTCCTGGAACTCACCCTGTAGACCAGGCTGGCTTTGAACTCACAGAGACCCCTCTGCCTCTGCTACCCAAGTGCTGGGATTAAAGGGGTGCACCACCACCGCCCGGCACTAAAAGACTTTTGAAAAAGAAGATCTTTATAAAAAGGAGGAGCCAAGGAGCTATCTTCCGGTTCTCATTACCATTTCAGGTTGTACCCTTGAAGCAAACACATTTTGTTGTGCTGTCTTTTGAAACGCTAGCTGTCGTGTTCCATGAAGCAAAAGATTCTCTCTCATACAGCTGCCTACTTGATTAAAATCTCAATTAGAATCTTCACTAAAATCTGCGAATCATCCTCTCTGGTGATGCTCTGAGGTGGACACAGCCTAGCCCTCTTCTCTGCGCCCTCCCATCTTGTGACATGAGCAGTGAGGCTCTGTCCACCCGAATGATGAATTAAATGTATGATAGTCATGACAGGTGAGGTGTATATGGCTTAACTAGCAGGGATAAGATAAAGCCCCACCAAAGCTGGCCCGTTAATGACCACACTGGGAATATCTTCCTTTGTCCCATTTGGAAGGAGCAGGCAGAAACTATAGACAATGGGTAGCCAGGCAGGGGCACTGTCTCCAAGGGCCTGCAACCAGCTAATTGAAAATCCTTTATATTTTGCTAAACATGTCTGAAAGGCGGGCTCAGCGTCCATGGAAGAGCAAGGCTTCCTTTCAATGTCGCATTAATACAATAGACTTAAATTTACAGCTGGACTGAGTGGAATTACTGTGTATAAACCATAATATCTATCTGCAGGGATCCAGCTAAGCCCCCGAGAGACTAGACTAGTCCAGCAGGACAAATCCAAGGAATTTCGGAAATCAATCCATTAGGATTACAGGGCAGCCCCCTGATTTTGGAAGTCATAGGCTCAATCTATAGAAGCAGTGAAGCCCCAATCTTCTTTTATCCTAACCTCTTATCTGCAGACTTGTTGACCCAGTTTTTAAAGTACAGATGAGATAACGACCATTTTCCATAATGTTTACACAACATTCTTAGACATGTATTAACTTTGGTGCAGTAATTTCAAACATACTTTTGAAAATTGTTTGTATGCCAAAGGTGTAGCCCTTTTGCTATATAATTACAATAAGTAGCCTTACCATCACGAAGGATACACACTGTACAATCCACATAAGAAAGTGTGAACTGTTGGTTACGGTTTCCCGTGAAAGGCTTTTAGCCGCTGTTTATTTCAGCTTATTAATAACAGGCATTATAAAAGAGTACAGTTACAGAAGGCCCTCTCAAAATATACAATAATCTAAGGCCTAGATCCCGTGTATTGGTCTGTGTGGGAGCAGGTGTATACAGTTATCCAACAAACACTTATGAATCAGTAAGAGCATTGAGAGAAAAACGTCAAAGCCTCAGACCATCCCCCAGCCATCAAGGTAACCTCCAATTCCTCTAGGGACCAGAGTGAATGTGTGGATTGGAGGCCCTGAGTACTTCCAGAGTCTGAAAGGCTGGTCTCCTGGCCATAGCTGTGGCTAGTGGAAGCCCATGTGAGAACCAAGTGGATTAAGAGAAGAGAGCCTCATCCCTCTTCTACATGAGGAAACAATGGCTCAGGCAACCAACTGCTCCACGTAGAAAAAGCGATTCAACGGCTGAGGTGAGGACCCTACCGCATAAGCGAGGCTCCAAAGACTAACGAAGGCATCTCCTGTTTTCCTGGTCCTGCCCCAGTGCAAATTTTAATTCAGCATCCTCAAGGACTCTGGCCCAATGCATTCCCTCCATCTCTCTACAGAGAGCCCAGCTCAGGGACCATCTGAAAGGGAAGGTCCCAGCTCATATCTACGCTGTCAGGAAAACCAAACTCCCTTGTGACCAGTGGCCAAGGCAATGCATACTGCCCTTGTCCTCACCATCTACTCTCCCTTGATCCAGGCAGGAGAATCATTCCCTGGCAAATGCTCTGTGTATCTGGACCTATGGCAGAAATATCCATCGGAGTTTTAACAGCCCAACGACTTCCCTGTTGGCTCAGCAGCTGGCTGCCCAGCAGCCTGAGCAGTTGCCCTCTCGACTTCTGAACAGGCCTGGATTTTGTCTGTCCACAGCTCAACACCACAAGGGGATATTTTGCAGAAGAGCCGATAGACACAAAAGTGGACTGCTTCAGGGTCTTATCTGAATGGTGGTACTCAACTCTCACCACCTGGGCCTTGCTGGGGAAGCAGATACACTCAATCATTGCCTCTTTTCCTAGACAATGACCATTTAATCCTCCTCCAGCTGATATGAACTGGTGGAAACACAATGCTATTTTTAGATAGGGATGTGAGTTCTTTCATCTATGAGAAACTTCCTGCTACAGTGGGTCAAGCCCAGATGCTGGGTTGGAGGTAAAATCGTAATATTATATCACTATTACCCTTTTCAGAAGGAATGAATTTTGATTCTTCTAAAACAGTTTTCAATTCAAAGTTATTCTCCACGTTGCAAAAGGCTGTAGGAAACAGAACTTCCGGCTAGCACGCAGGGCAGACGTTAGTAAATATCCCTGTAAGAGCTTCTCGACAGGTTTCTGCCTTCTACCTTCTCAGCTGTTGTCCTTACCTATCTTTCCAGTCTCAACGGAACAAATGGTTTGAACAAGAGCTTGCTTCAGATATAGTAAACTTAAAATGGAATTTTCAGAATTGACTAATAGCTTGGGAACTGATCATAACGTATTTCTTTCCTCCAATGTCTGAAACACTAGGGTTGATGCTTTCAATTTAATTTGTGACACCTCGTTTCTTCACTGGGGTGGGGGCAGAGTAGGCAAAATTTATAGGCAGCATACAAATTAAGACCAAGAAAGCGCTACATGTAAAACTGACTTTACATCCCACTGGTTGGTACCCAGATGGTCTGCTCTGCAGCTAAGTCATGGAAGCTTGGGAATGGGAATGCTTGCTGTACAGGGCAGCCTTTGAAAGTGCAGGCACATTATTTCCCCTGGTGTTTTCTTGCCATTTGAAGAACGATCTGGAAAGGAGGTGTTGAGTTAGTTTACATTGACCTCCTCCTGACCTGGCAGGAGAGGTTTTAAGAGCTGAGCAGCAGTTGCCGCCAGGAAGGCCCAGGAAAACAGGACTCGGAAAGGGCTTCATTTGTGGGGACCCAGAGTCACCCCACCATTCTTGTTGTAGACGAAGGGCATCCCCTTCGCCCTTTGTGGGAAGGGAGCCCATCCATCTTCATTTAGACTGTTTTGAGGGGGGCGGGTTGAGAGGGGTTGGAGGGAGACAGGACTGCCATTTCCTTTGGCTCTTAAAAACAAAACCCTGCAATGATTATTCATTTCTACCCTGATGCCACCCCTCCCCTGTCCTGGAACCTTCTGGCAGGAACCAGAGAGGAATCAACATTTTCTGAGTACATTAGTTCTCCTGCTTAGCTGCAGCAAGCAAAAACTTACCATTCCAAAGGGAGTGTGTGTGTGTGTGCGCGTGCGCACACGGGATGGTGATGGTGTCCAGGTTTTGAAAGCCACTCACTACCTTTTCTATACTGTAACAACTCCAATTGGGACACTTCCTCATAAGACATTTTACTCCTAGAAACAGCTAAGAGGCTCCTGTGGTTATGTATTCATCCCATTACTATAACCTTCCGGCTGTCTGGGAATAAACCTCCCATCGCTCTATAGTATACACATCAGTGGAAAGATTAGTTGTAGATGTGAATTGTCACATCAGGATTAGCCTAAAAAAGGAGTTATATGCTTTCTCTCCCCCAAAGAAAAAAAATGAAGGTGTTAAGTTTTCTATAGGACAAAGAAATAGAAACTTGCCTTTAATACCTAAATCTTAAGGAACACAAGGAATGTTATATATAAAACATACACACACACACAGTCGAATCTATGGGCAATTCTATTTTTTGAAATGATCAAGGACTACTTTTTAGATATCATAAAAGTTATAAAAACAACATATATAAATATCGTGGTAAGAATTTTAAAAAAATCAAAATAGACACCTGTTTTTTTCAACACCAATGAAGGTATTGAATTCACGGTGAGTTGCCTTTTCATGTGTTTTCAGCTATTTTCATTTTTGCAAATCTGATGAAACTGTTAGAATTACTGAGGTCAGAATCTACTATTTCTTGAGCATATCTCCTGATTGCTTTGAAGCCTGTTTGCTTCCTTCCATGGCCTCCTGCATAGGTCTAAATTCCAAGTCCATTCTTTACTGCAGAGTCGGATCATGGATGGGTCAGAGCTCAGTTTGCCTGGTGGATATCATTAACAACTCCAAAAGCCTCTGAAATGCATGAAGACCTCTGCCCCTAATTAGCTGAAAGCTTTAAGCCCATCACTCAATGTCTCTGAGCCTTGATTTCCTTATTAAGACATTCAACTCAAACAAGACATAGCATGTCTGATATTACATTACACATTGCTGGGACACTAGGTCCAGGTTTCTTATAGGAAATGGCTAAAACGAAGTAGAGGAGCTCAGAATCTATCCTAGAAATCCTATTTTCAAAATCATTAAGTGATGGAATGTAATTGTAATGCCGCAATGCAGGTAAATTCAACCAGAAGCGAAGACAGGGAGATGCTGGCGAGGCTGGTAAACTGGTCACTCCTGAATCAGGAGGTTCAAGTCGGGAGCTGAAGCTGCTGGAAGACACACAATTCCACTTCCATGGTCTGGATAAATCGATGGACATTTAGCTGAAAGCCAAAGAAGCTTGGGGATCCAGGGTTCCCCTCATTTTTTTGACTTCTATTAGACCACATTTCTCAGCCTCAACATGACCATCAGAGAACCATGCCTTGCTGCCACTCCCCTTAAAGCCTGAAGACATCTATGCCCAGCTCACTCTTGTCTTCTCTACCTGCACTTCGTGTTACCTGTGACATCATGGAGGCCTCTCTCTCTTGGTCCCCTTCTCAGCCATCTGCTGGCAGTCTACTCAGTCAACTTGAATCATTACACCAAGTGGCATCATGAAGCTCCCTACTCCAGCTCCCTCCAAGCATACTTCTTACTTTAAATGCTAAACGTTCTTGAAATCAGATTAGTCTTCTAACCCAATGACGAACTGCCTTTCTCCTCAGTTCACAGATTGAAATCATGATCCCTAATATGACTTTATTAGGAGGGAACGATAATACAGACCCCCCCCAAAGGTATTAGTTGACTTCTAAGTGGGACAACAGAGTTTCCTTACTCTCTTTCTACCATATAAGAACCCAGCAAGAGCACAGCAGTGTACAGCCCTGAAGAGAGCGCTCATCAGAACCCAAACCATACTGCTAAGAACCTTGGACCTGTAGATTCCAGCCCTGGGAGGCATGCAGTTCTGTTATTTGTTGTTGTTAGAGCAGTTCCAACAGACTTAAAGGCTGTTGAGAGAACCAAATGAGGGTTGAAAAGTCTTGTGCCAAGTCTTGCCATAGGGTGGTATGTACTATTAGGAGGTTGCCATGGAGAGGAAGAGTCACCAAGAGCTCCAAACCTAAACCTATATAAATAAGCTGCACTCGCCCTCAGGTGGGAGCTTAAGAGGACAACTATAATGCATTTACCTGAAGCACTGCTCCCTTGAACACAGCACATAGAAAATCGCTTTCAGAATGTATCCATCCTAATTCTGTTTTCCCTACAGTTGTATAACAAAAACCAGGATGAATTCCCGTACTCCTTAAGCCTTAATGTCTCTTTTCTTAAAGTAAGGATATAAGAATAAAAATGAAATTTTTCTGGATTCAATGCCAGCTCCAAAATCTGCAGCCAAAGAAACAGTTTTATATAGAAGGACTGAGAGATTACTCTACCCACTTTAATTTCAACAGATGACTTATGGCTCGGCTAGAAATTTTCTGTCATTGCAAATAATTTCAAGTGACTTTTTCTCATGTTTTCCTTTGAAACAGGGAACTTGGCATTCTCTGCGATGCTATCTGAAAAGTAATTTATTAAAAAGAAAAAACAATGTTGTGCAAGTAACCAGTATATTTCCTTTCAAATTCAGGTGCTTGAACACACAGATTGCAGACACAGCCAGAAAGACAGACAGACAGACAGACAGACAGACACACACACACACACACACACACACACACACACACTTAGTGATTTATACTTTATTTACTGTGTATTCCAAATCAACAACTGAGGTGAAAAATTTATCCCTCTGCTTCCTGTCAGGGTCTACAAGAAAAAACAGCACTCACACGAACATGTTTGGCAGGTGTATGAGATGAAAAGCTTCTTCACCATTTTGTACCAGTACAACATAAGCATCAGGGTTTGGGCATGCTTTTCTCTAAACTCACTCATAAAAATTCTTGAGGTTCTTAACCTTACTGGAAAAGAAAACCTCAGATGACTATAAAGTAAATACACAGCATATTCTCAATATCATGGCCATCTTCAAGCAATTTCTCACACTTATAATGCATTTATTTTTATATAAAGCAGATGCATGTCTTTGGGGCAAACCATGCCTTTTATTCTTATGTTGTGAAAGTCCCTTCTAATTAAAACAGGAAATACAAATTTCCTTGTCTAGTTCTAAGGATAAATCCTACTTAGCACAAGCAGCTGTCTGCAATTTTGGATGCACACTTTGGCTATTCTGACTGTGCACTGAATTCCTCTTTTGGAGGAGCACTTTTGTATCCACTTCCATTGTGGAGACCCAGCCCCTGCATACCTCCACTCCTTCTCAAACAGAAGCCTTGCTACAGCTTTAAAAACTGAAAACACAGAGCAGAGGAGGTGGGCTAGGTTTTGGAGGAGGCTATGGTAAGTAAAAAAACAAAACAAAACAAAAAAAAAACGCTAAACTGTAAAATGAGAAGTCATTTAAAGAAGGCTTGGGGTTGAATGCGGGAGAGAATGGCCATGCACTTCTTTTTAAAAGCCGTTCTTCTGTAAATGCTTTGTGTTACAGCTCAAATTGCAATTAGGAAGAATCTGGTCCCACCCTTCTAATTAAAAAGCACAAGTAGTTCCTTTACTGACCACAACAAAGGGCAGGCAGACGCACACCCACTTCCTCCACAGGAGCTTCTCTGCTTGTAGTTTCCAGGCTGGCTGTGTATGGCTGATAAACAGGCTACAAGGTCTACAGAAATTAAAGTCCAAGAGAGTGGACACCCACTGCAGTGGAGTAGAGGAGTGGGGTGGGTTTTACACAATGATAAAATCTAGATTAATATTCTTACTAACTGCAGAGGGAACCAGTTAGGAGCTGGGGCTATGACTCAGTGCTAGTGTGCTTGCTTGGCATTCATGAGGCCCTGAGCTCCATCCTCATTTCCCCCCTTCCCCAAAAGAAAAACAGCCACTTAATTCACTTGCATGGAAGTGACAAGAGGTGTCTAGAAGCAGGGGGCCAGAAACTGCACTCCTTTTAGAGATGGATTTGTATGGTCATGTTCACCATGCGCCCGTTCCATCTTTGTGCCCTTCTAATTCACAGCTGTGGGCTCACACACTGGGCATGGAGAAGGAGGCCGGGACCCATGTTCTATGTGGTGATGGAGGCTTGGGTTTCAATAGTGGAATAAGACTACTTTTGTAGATTCATCTGTAAAGAATTATGAGATGAGAATTTCTAACTTGAAAGTGTTCTCTTTTAACCTTAAATACCTCCATTTCTACTATCTGAAGCAATGTGTTTTCCCTTGAGTGAAATGTTCTCATGAGCTCTCTCCATGCCTTCCCATGCACAGCTTTTATTTGTACTTTCCAGCAAGGGTCTCATTACTTACACTCAGATTTACAAACCCAGCAAACCAAAGGAGATACACTGAAATAATAACAGCCACATTGGCAAGTCTTCCTGCTGACTCTAGCCTCTTTAAAACTGTAGTTAAGGGCCAGGAGTTGTAACCATGATTCTCCACAAACATGACAAGAAAGTTAATAAACACTAACTTTTTTCAACTGCAGCAATAAATCGTTCAATTGGTGAAATGTCTCCAAGTTCTTCTCAAAACACCTTGTGAACTGTTTAATTAGCAAACTCTTGCAACACTCAACAAATAGAAATTGGCAAGTTAGGGAGACACAAGGTCCCTTAAGCATTAACTGTGCTGATAATCTAATCCAAAGGCTTTTCAAAGGGACACATAATCCGTTCTTCTTTCCCCTGCTAGGGTTTGAGATACTCAAAGGACAAACATTTCCCCTTAAAATATTCCAGCAGTAAATAAAATGTAAGAGAAGTTTAGACAATAGTTATAATCATATACCAGGCTTCATCAAGATTAATAACAGATAACATGTCTCCTGTGTAAAATAATGCAGGACATGACTAGATCCTCCCAAAGAAGTGATTGTATTTGCTTTGAAGAAATATTTTTTAAAAATTCCTTTAAAAGCCAAATCTTCTTGTTTCTTCACCATGCCATGAAGTAGGTCAAAGTATCTGTTATTTCAGATATCCATTCAAGGACATCCACCCAGTCTCCTACCTGACACTGGGAGGTTCAGGTAGTGATGTTTTAACTATTGAACAATCTTAGGTCAAAGCTCTATGGCATGTTTTGAACCAGGACGTTGTGGATGGGAGGGGGTCATCCATCACGGTAACCTTTGCATTCTCGTTAATGACAATACTTAGGGGAGGGTGAGCAGTTTGGGTATGACAAGCCAAGCTGAACCCATTAATTCTAGGGGACCCTGAAGTAGGATGTACTCTGTAAGAAGGTTTCCTTCCTCAGCTCAGACAGACTGGGCCAGGCATGTGGACGAGGGCTAGTCCAGTGATGGGAGCCATATCACAGACCCAAGAGCAGCGTATGTCATTTCAAAATACACTATCCCAAGAGGGCCGAGGGATTGCTGGTGCTTGTGACAGCTTTGTACAGGGTCAAAGCTCCACTCACTATGTGGATAGGAACAAAGCCCACTTGCTCTGTTGAAGATCTATCTCTACAATGAATGCTCTTGCTGGAAGAATATTCATAAAGGAATACATATAATCTACTCTCATAAAGACAAAGGAAACCAGGCCTTTTCTTGGCATAGCAAAGTTTTAAGCTCTTTTTCCTTCTTGGAAAGCCCAGTTGCAGTTCATTACGGTCACTATAAAATAACTGGGTAAGCTGAACGAAGCTGTTCTTAGTTCTACCCAAACAAATAGAGTGCCACAGTCCTTATCTTCTCAAGGCTTCCACATTAATCTGACAGTGATCTTCTTACATTGGGATATCCCAGTGTAAGTTTGTAAAGCACAGTTTGTTTTTGGAGACACGGACTCCAGCCACGGCTGCCCTGGGATTCTCAGTCCTTCTGCCTTAGCCAACGAGCGTCTGGAGTACAGGCGTGTGCCGCCACACCTGGCCTTGGGGCTGGTTTTAAATGAGAGACAGACAGACAGACATAAGGGGTCAAGTAGCAGAAAGTGGTACACAAAGCACACATGAAAGGTGTTTACAGTCCTTTCAGGAAGAGCTGAGCAGTTTCCCTCAAAGCCTGAACGCACCTTGAAACCCTTCTGGAGAATATCTGGGTTTGTACCTTCCTTTGCTTTTCTTTAGACACAGCTGTAAAAATTTTTGGAATGATTTTTTTTTCCTCCCTGGTATCTGGTACCAAGAAATAATTGCAGTTACTGCATGATACCATCAGTCTTTGGTCAGCCACTTAACCCAGCAGTAGGCAGACACTGCTGCAAGCAGATGACCTGTGAGCCAGTTAGCATCCATGACTAGAAGGAGACCAAGCCAGTGACCATGCTCTGCAATGAAAGCCGAATGGGGCTTTTATTCTGAACTTTTTACAAGTAGTTCATAACCTTTGTCCTCTAGACACCCATCCAGACTATCTCACCACTCTGTAAATCAGGGGCTGAGGATGCTATAACATGAACTTTCTACCCAAACAGAGTGTTGTAAACATCTGGGGGAGACCCGGTGCTACTGCTAAAATAAACCATAAAAAAGGATGTTAACACGACGCTGTTATTCAGGGGGCCTCTCTACTTAGTGAACTTCATTTTTGCTTCTTCAAGAACTGCGTTTGACAGTGCTAAGGGGAAGTGAACATAAGCCCCCATCCCTAACCCAGCAGCTAGCTCCAACAGATAACCACTCACAAAGGAAGAATTCATTTTCTCCAAGGGAGTCTCATTGGGTGTGCAAAACACCTTCAAGAACAGGCTCCCACGCCCAGCAGTAGATGGCCAACATAAAACAAACTCAATGGTAGTTTTGGAGGTTCCTGTCCCATAATGCTTTGTTTGGTCATCATTTCTTTCCTTTTTTTCTTTTTCCTTACAGCTCTTTTGCATATATATATATAATGGTTTCTGGTGTGTTTTTATGGAATTTCTGTGTGTGCCACTGTGTGTGTCTCTGTATCTATGTGGTTTTTTTTTTTTTTTTGTCTCCTTTTCTCCTGGTAGTCTGCTTGCTTTTTCCTATTCTGGTTTGTTTATTTTTATTTTTATATTATTTTATTATTTCTTTAGATGCCTATTTGTAGTTCAATAAGAGAGAGAGAGAGAGAAAGGGTATGGATTTGGATGGATGAGGAGTTGGGGAGAATCTGGGAAGAGTTGGGGGAGGAGAACTGTAATCAGAATATATTGTCTGAAAAGTATTTTCAATAAAAACATATGCTAAAAATTGGGTTTCAGTATTAATATTTTGTAAGCATCCTTAGGTAATAAAAAATAAGTTTAGAAGAACTTAAACAATTAGGATACTATGGAATAAGATACGACCATGGTACACACACATATATGCTACACACAAACATAAGTATACACTACTTTCTCTTTTTTAAACTCTAGAGGAAACAGGCAAAAACACAGAAAAGGAAGAATGCTGCTTTCAAGAGATTGTTGCTTAGTATTTCCACTCTCTCGTTTTGATATTTCCATTTTAGCTTTAAAACTAAGAGGTCTTGTTTCAGACAAGAATGTTTGAGGTAGAAATTAAAGAATGAGGCAGATGAGAAGGCTCAGTGTGTAAAGCCCCCTGCAGCCAGGCCTGAGGACCCAGGACATGCGTGGGGGAAGGAGCAGCCAGGCCTGAAGACCCAGGACATGCGTGGGGGAAGGAGAGGACCGACTCCTGGAAGCTGTTCTCTGACTTGGCATGCACACATACATCTGTATGCCAATGTGATCAAAATGTAATAACTTCTTCAAAAGAAATTAAAATCAAATTATTTACATTAATTTTTCCCTTATTTGGAAGAAGGGTTACCAACAATTTAAAATTGTGTAAAATTAAATAAAGTCACCAATGAAGCAGGGGTAGAACTTTGTTCATTTTGCCTACATTGCATAAAACAAAAGAATAAACTTACATTAAGGCTTAAAATTTAATTAAACTAAAGTTTTATTTTAAAAGTTCGGGAGTAAATTTGTGAAAAACAATGGTTCAGCAATTTTTATGTTTTAGTAACATCTCTGTGGTGACTGTGGACATTTATGTTATATATTTTTACACATCTAGAAGTGTTTAAGGATAAACTTGCCTTCTTGCCAAATCCTAACAATTAGGAGACTTTCCCCCAAAGGACTCCGAATAATTGCTGAAGTTAACACAGTGGCTGTTTTGCTATGCTGGTGTCTGATGAACCAAGATACAAATCATTAACATCAAGCTGATAATTATTTTTAGAGTTGTTAATTAAATGTGAAGTACATGAAACATAAAAGACATAAAAGACGTAATTAACTAGACATTCAAAAAGTTCATGCGTTTTACCACACACAGCATAGAAAGTCTTCCATAGAGCAAAAGGGGGGCGGGGGAAAGATTGTTCTTAATCGTGTTAATCACTTGGTCACTGGATCAAGTTTTTGCAAGTTGACTTTGGTTTTGTAATTGGTATAGGTTTGCACAATAATTATGATGGATTTTCTTACTGTGGTAAGATGTACATAACATAAAGTTAACTGTTTTTACCACTTTCGAATGTTTGGTTCGGTGGCATTAAGTATAGTCACATTGTTGTGCAACCACCATCCTTATCCATCCCCAGAACTTTCCACTGCCTCAGACTACTTAATAGTCACCTCCTCTTCACCCTCCTCAGCTCCAGTCTCCGCTGACTTCATTTTACTTCCTGCCTAAGAACTTGACTATCCCAGAGACTTCGTACGGAATGGAAGGATGCAATATTTATCTGTTTTGTGACTGACTTATCAGCATAGTGTTAATGTTTTTAAATGAAAATCCTAACCATCCTACTTACACACAGAATAAGAAAAAATAAATAAATTTATTACCCAGAAAATATCTATGTAGCACCTTTCCCCAAACACAATACAACCCATCTAGGCTACCCACTCACCTTTTCAGAAATAATTTCACCTTCTAATAGGAAACTCAGGGCTCAGCATCATTTCCCCCTTTAGGGCTCAGACTATAGCATCTTTAGCCAAGTCACACTGTGTTTCCTTTTTGGCCCTTTCTTCTAGGAGGAAAGGACCCTCTGCCTGCTGTCCTAAGCAACCCTTGCTGCTCCTCACACCTGTTTGGACCACGGGGCAGGAAAAAAGGGAAATAACAGCTGAGAAAGGAAGGTCGCGCACCCTGTGATCTTCAAGACATTTACAGAACCAGTGCCCCTCTTTGCTTTCTTTATTTGAAAATAGCAATTTAAGTAACATGATTCCTTCCCTTTCTGTTTGAAGAGACAGTGGAAGGCCGCCTGCTGTGAGTCCACCCTGGGTCTGGGGAAGCGGCTGCTCCAATCCGCAGGCTCAGCCCCTAAGCCTGAGTCTATGGGGGAAAGAGCACCCTTCCTTCTGTGGTTGTGTTTGCTCAAGGAGCCAGGGGCAACTACCAGAGTTAACTGTTAACCAGGTCCGTATTTTATCTCACACATTCTCGTTGCCATGACTTTTACTCCCAGGTCTAGTTAAAGACATTTCTTGATTTTCTGATCTCCTCTTAACTTTCTCTTCATAAATTTTGGATCCTAGTGTTCCAAACTCAAAACGACACACACACACACACACACACACACACACACACACACA
>CABHPR010142953.1:27690-39172 GCA_902168415.1 Peromyscus melanophrys
ACACACACACACACACACACACACACACACACACACACGCTTTGGTTCTCTTTCACGCTTCCATTTCAATCTTAGTGATGCTCTTCTTATGTTCTCTCGAATCACCCATTTTGATCTTGTTTATTTTGGTTGCTGGTGCTTGAGTTTGAACCCAGGGACTTGTGCTTACTGGAGGGGTGTTCTGCTACTGAGCTCTCTTCTCAGCCCAAATCACGTGGCTTTAGAATTCTGTAGGGAGCCCTGGAGACAGTGCTGCGCAGTGGAGCACCTCGGAACACCCCATCTCAATAGGGGAGCACCTCTGGGTAGCTTTTGTCCTATCACAGTTTCTGAAATCCTAGAATGACTCTGAAACAATGCAGTAGACCGCAGCAGAAATCCAACCGTGGAAGCAATCCAAAGACTCATTCACCCCGTCGTCTGAGACAGGGGAGACAGAAGACCACAGGATCACGTGTTCACAGCACTCAGGAAGCAGGGACAGAAGGATCAGGAGGCGTCCAAGGCCTCCTGTGTAGTAAGGTTCACATGGGCCTAGGCTACACCAGACCCTTCTTCAAAACAAAACATAATCACGTGACTTTTTAACCCTCACCCCACCCCTCCGCTAGGCTTAAGCTCCTCCCTAGTGCAGCTTCCGTGTTCCTCCCATCAGATGCCGACAGTTTGCAAAGTCATCCAGGTGCTTATTTTACATTTGGAGAACTACAGTATTAGTGTGGAGGAGAGATATGGGTTTGACATTTTTTTACATTTACACACACACACACACACACACACACACACACACACACACACACACACACACACAGAGACACAGACACCATACACGTGTGGAGATTAGAGGGACAACCTGTGCGAGTTGGTTCTCTCCTTTTGCCATGTGGGTTCCAGCGATGGAATTCAAGATGTCAGGCTCAGCAGCAAGCGCCTTTACCTGGTGAGCCATCCATCTCACAGGCCCTGGAATCCTTGATTATCTAAATTTAGGTTTGTAGGGTCAAAAAGACAAGAAATAAAGGGAAATGGAGACTTGGGAGAACAAGGGCCATGAATTTAAGGGAAAGGCAGTGGGCATCATTCTGTTCTCTGGTCATCATCCATTACTCACTCACGGGTGCCACGTGTGAGACGGGCATTGAGACTTCCTGTGCACAGTACATGTAGGTGTGTGTGAGAGAGCTTGTGTGCAGTCCTAACCAGGACATGTTGGATGCCCCAAAAGTGAGTGCTCAGGAGAGCCAAGAGGAAAGGAGGACCAGACAAGGCACAGTGGCTGAGATGGTGTCTTCCAAGCAGAGTCTGGGACAGAACCCGAGTTGCAGCGGCCAGCACAGGCTGACACACGTCTTTCCCCCCACGCTGGTCACTTGGTGTCATCTGACAGGAGGCGTGTCTGCAAATGTGACTTTGGAAGAATATTCCCTAGGAAAGGCATGGAAAAATGTGTCCATATGGATGGAAGATGTGTATAGTTAGGACAGCCACCCAAAAGTTGTTTGTTGGTAAAAGGAAGTCATATATTTCAACATTTGTTGTCAAGATCTTCTATTGTAGAAATAACAGAAGCATTGTTATTTGTTCTCAGGGCTTCGATTTGCTTCTCAGTGGTAGTGTCTTCAGATCACACACACACATACACAGACATCTACTACATATTCTATTGCCTTCAAAAGTGCTAAATATAAAGTTTGAAGACATTACTTCATATATAGGAAGAATGATAGTTCTAACTATGAAGGAATGGAAAAGGTTAAATCTGAAGCAAGAGAAAAGTAATAACAAAGAAAAAGAGAAAAGCCTTCCCCTGACTCTGGCCTTCGGTGTCCATAAAACACACTTCTCTCTGATAAGCCCTATGCTGACCAGGCAAGCACACTTTACTGCAGGTTCACTAATTGAACTCAGCTGTCTTTTTCAAGGATAGCAATACAGCCGGGAGGGTCATAAAGTTGTGAAATCGTAAGAAAGGGGACTAAGTCAAACATAGGCTTGGCTGAGACTGGCCAGTACAGGTGCAGCTGTGAACTGGAGACACCACAGTGTGGTCAGCTCTGGGGACCCGAGTCCTGCCACCTCCACACAAACTGCTGCTTCTAGACATGTTGCTTTGGGCAGGTAGAGGGCCTATGTCCTCACATTTCTGGAAAAGGAGGATGTTTTCTCCCAATTTCTAGTTATTCACAAAATAGAAATAAAGGCATAAAACTCACTTGCTAATTACCATTCCACTTGAGAATTCCTGGCACAAGTCACTTAAGAAGTACTAAAATGAGAGACCTGCCCACCACAGAAGTCCGTCTCTCTACCTGGAGTCTCCTCATTGAATGGCCCACAGTTTTAGAACTGAGTAGTTCTGGCCTGGCCATGGCATCTTAGCTCAGAAGAATTAGAGGGGTGGAGTATAGAATTTGCTCTCACTTGGCCAGTCAACATAAAAAAAGAAAAAAAAAAGTCAGCTACCCTGGGTATTAAACCCATAGTGTTCACTCTCTTAGCTACCAAGACAACTTGCTTGTCAGCCTTTCAGTCTTCAGGGAAAGCCCTACAGTTCACGTTGGTACAAGCACTGTGACCACTTTTTAGCAAAATGAAACTTTGAGGATGAGGTGACAGGAGAGCACTGGATTAGAGGCACACATCCAAGCACACCGCACATCCAGGCACACCACACGTCCAGGCACACCGCACGTCCAGGCACACCGCATGTCCGGGCATACCACATTCTGGCTCTGTAGTTCAGGCTTTCCTTTAACCTACTACAGAGCCCAGACTGGCTGCTTTGATCTCTTGAATACTGGGTCTGCCAGCACGTGCTGCCACACCTCTCTGCGGTGAGAATCTGTCCACACACTTTCTCCTTGCCAGGTCCTGTCCACTTCCTACAATAATGATTTATCTTTTTAAAAACATGTTATTCTTGTGTGACTAGCTAAGAAACAAAGAGTGAAAAATGCAATTCTTTTCTTCTTCTTCTCCTTCTCCTTCTTGGTTTTTCAAGACAGGGTTTCTCTGTGTAGTTTTGTGCCTGTCCTGGATCTTGCTCTGTAGACCAGGCTGGCCTCGAACTCACAGAGATCTGCCTGCCTCTGCTTCTTGAGTGCTGGGATCAAAAGCAGTTATCACCATGCCTGGCAAAATGCAACTCTTAATTTATATTTTGGCTACTCTTGTCTGTCTGTCATTCTGTGGGCATTTCCACTGAAGATCCATTCTACTGCTAAAGACAAAATTTTAAAAAGAAATTGCAGAAGCTAAAGATCCTAATCTGTGACTAACCAGGGGCACAATACAAGCAACATTTGCAGTAGAAGAAGAATGAAATACTAAATTCTTCTCTTACCTCCACTGATTCTGATTATTTTTTTTTAAGGTAGTTCTGGTAATTATTAGCAGAAAAAATCAAACTGGGTACAACATTCTTAAAGTGTCATGAGCCAGCAGATTTAGTTTTGCATTGTTTTGGCCTGTTAAAAACAAACAAACAAACGAAGCTGGGCATGGTGACGGCACAAGTCTTTAATCCCAGCACTTAAGAGGCAGAGGCAGGCAGATCTCTGTGAGTTTGAGGCCAGAGTGGTCTACACAGGGAGTTCCAGGCCATTCAGAGACCCTATCTCAAAAGATTAAATTAAAACAAACAAACAAACAAAACAAGAAAGATGATATGAGATACTTCATAAGATTATCTTAGATGAGTCTTGCTTTTTAATGTTCTGAATCAGTAAGGAGGTGACAAGCGCCAGCCCTTACCTTCAGAAAAAGCAGTCAGGAGGGATGGATGCTGCTTTGCAGCCAGCAGGAAGAGGACATTGATTAGGCTGGCAGAGAACGGGCTCATCCCAAACTGATTTGTCCTTTCTTCCCTTTGGCTAGAGTAAGACTCTCCTACTGTTGATGGAGAACATTAGCTTTTCTACTCAGGGCACCTGGGATTTCTGAAAAGATGTCCCTAGGGAGAGCAGGGTGGACACAGGCCACCGGCTGTCTTCCGGTACTAGAATGTGGATTTGCAAAATGCTGGTGTCAGCAGCCCTACCAGGAAGATCACATGACACGGTCTTTGTCCACTTCCTGCTAGTGAGTCAGTGGTCACGGCCAAGGACTGCAGTGGGGGATGAAAGTGTCTCACCTGTATTCCAGCTGTTACAGCGGAAAGCAAGCCTAGACACCTGCCTCTTTACCTGCACAGCTCAGTGTGCGGAGGAAACCAGAACTCCAGCCAGGAGTCAATTCACGGTCCCCACTCTAGGACAAGTTGCTTTGATCATCTAGGAGACCATCCATCTCCTCCTTCTGGAGCCTTAACTCCACCACAGCACCAGCTGCCTCCCCTCCCCCCAGGAGCCTCAGTCCTCCTCCAGGCTTGAGGATCAGGGTAATCAGTTTGATCTGACAGATTTTAATTACATTAATTAGGGCTTTTCAGAATAGGCCTGATTAGCATCCTGCCAAGGTTGTTTTTTTGTTTTGTTTTGTTTTTTTTTTTGTCTGTCTTCCTTTTTCCTTCTCTAAAGGGACATCAGGGCTACTGCTTTTCTTCCTTCTAACACTTCTCATCTTGCTTAAGGTAAACACACACTTGATGGCACCGTGTGTAGACAGCATTTTATAACAAAACTATACACAGGGATGGGGCAGAGGCCTAGGCAGGGGAGAAGACACTGTTATTTAGAATGCTTTCTAGGTCGCTAACATTGGTTTGGTTTGGCTGTTGAGAAAACGCTCGGCATTCAATTTCAGTTGGGAACACCTAGCCTCTCCATAACTCACACTCAGAAGGAAGTGCAGAGACTCTTGCCTCTCTGTTACATTCCCATCTCACTTTAGAGAGAACTAAAGACAGACTCCAAAAAGCCAAGGGAGAGTTAGCCTTCGTTCCTCACCGGTTTTCAAAAACAAAACCAAAGCTTTCAATGTCATCAAGCCTCTTACTGAAAATACTTCCTAACTGCTGAAAGCTACTCGTAAGAGACCCACTCTGACTTCCGGGTCACCGTACAGAGCGTGGCACAGTGCATCCATATTCAGGCCCCTCCATCATCTGTACTTTAATTGCTACTTTAAAATGTGCTGTTTTGAATGGGCCACAATAATCGAGGGCATAGTTCCAGAAACCAGGAAGAAAAATCTCAGCTGAAGTTTGTTTGCTTTTAAAAAGCCGAATGGAAAACTAATTTTTTTTAAAACCACATATCTTAAGTTAAGCAGTAAAAGCATGGACTTGCGACCCTTAATCCAAGTTCCACCTCCCAGGGACATCCCTATCTCCACGTGACTTGTGCAATAGCCGTTTCTCTGGAAATTAACGCTACTGTTCCCACTTAACTGCACTGTGCCCCAGTGATGATGGTGTCATATTGGGATAGTTCCCATTTGGGACTTCAGTATGAGAGCTGAGAGGTCACATTGTCTAGCTCTGATGGTTTGCTAGAAGTTATACAGAGTTAGTCACTTTAAAATGCATTCTGGTGCACATGCCCCATGTAATGTGCCCCAACATTTATCTGTAAAGGTTGGCGACTTACACTTAACATTTCTAGCTCTCCAGTTTTAAAGGGAGAGGTAGCTTGCCATAATTCACTGCCTATTCACTTTTTTCCCATTGGTGGGCAGGGGGTGGGGGTAAAGTGGGGGGTTGGGGTGGGCTCAACGAACCCACCTTTATTTTCAGCCTTCTGGCTATTACCCGATTCTCTCTGGAAATGAGGATGGTCTTTTTTCACCTTCTCTTGTCCTTGGAGTTGGATGCAATGTGCTTAAAGACCCTGATTTAATATTGTCCTTGACAACTACCATGCTCCTGAAGGACCAGGAGTGGCAGCTCCAAGGTTGGGTCAGATAATAAAGAATGTCTAGGAAGTGTGAGTCAACCTATGATCCCAGTTACTCAGGAAGCTGAGGCAGGAGGATTGGGAAGAAATACATGAATGAATAATAAACACATACGCATATAAATTCAGAAATCTCAGAATTTCTAGGAAGTATGGTAAAAAGACTGGAGACATGTTAAAACTTCAAAACAGAACTCCCATACGGTCCAGCTCTTCCACTCCTGGCCATGTACTCAACCATACCCCAGAGATATTTGTATATTCACGTTTATTGCAGCTCTGCTTAGGAGATGGAACCGACCTAGCTGACCATCATCGTCTGAATGGATAATGAAAACATGGCGCATTTTCAAAACAGAATATTATTCAGCTGTAAAGACAAATAAGATGATAACATTTTCAGGAAAATGGGTGGATTTTGTAAAGTATAGTACTAAACAAGGTAACCCAAACTCAGAAAGGAAAAAGAAGACCCATGTTCTTCCTCATATGTGGACCCTAGTTATATATATATATATATAAAATGCATTATAATGCATACATGTATATCTATAAGCAGGTATAAGTGTGGGTATAGCAGAACATCTAAAAGGAGACCAGGAAAGGGTAATATTAGGTAATGAGGAAGGACAGGGGACAAGCAAAAGACATATGAATCATGAAAGAAGATATAAATATAATTTTTGTTTTCTATTTTCAACTCTACCATAGCTTCTGTTCATTTGTTTTGTGCAAATAAGTGAATAAAAACCCTAAGCAAAGCTCCACGGCTTCAGAATGGCCATTCTAACTATACAGACTTTCACTAAGACAGAGAGTTTGGGACTGGCGAAGTGTTTGAGTTGCTTCCTTAATCTAGACGTGCAATTTTTCAGTTAAAATAAAGTGATTTGCTTGTTTGTTTGTTTTTGTTTTTTTCGAGACACAGTTTCTCTGCGCAACAGTCCTAGCTGTCCTGGAGCTCGATCTGTAGACCAGGCTGGTCTTGAACTCACAGAGATCCACCTGCCTCTGCCTTCCGAGTGCTGGGATTAAAGATGTGCACCACCACCACCCAGCAAGTGATTTTATTTTGTTAAAAAGCCTGGAGGAACTTAGGAGCAGAAACAGCTATGTGTTTGGAGGCAGACACTAAAAGTCTTGCTGTTCCCTAACACTGGATATTTTACACTGACTGGCAGTTTACATCTTGTTTCCCCGGGCAAACAATGCCAATTAATTCATTAAACAAACACAATAGCAACAAAATAAGCAAACCCACACACAACCAAATACCTACATTTTCTAGTAATCAATTTAGATACTTAATTACAACCCCCAAATCTCCTAGAGTTCAAGAAAGAGACATGGCTTCTACAATCACAGAATGTTAGCAACTAACTTTGGTGAAAGAAAACAGAGGTGGGAAAGAAAGGAAGAAAGAAGAAAAGAGAGAAGGAAAGAGAGAGGTGAGAGTAGTCGATGGGAGCAAAATTAATCAAACTTTTGTTTTCCTAAGAACTGCAAGGTGCAAACCCAGAAGTAATAAAAATGCAGAGAGAAATACGCAGATATGTAGATGTACACTGTGTACACACACACACGTACACACACACACACACACACACACACACACACACACACACACACAGCCTACACAGAAGAAATGAAATGGAAAAGAAAAAAAAAGGCCTGGAGTTTAGAAGAAACACAAGGGGTGGAGAGATGGCTGACTAGGTAAGAGCACTGGCTGCTCTTGCAAAGGACCTGGGTTCAGTTCCCAGTACTCGTATGATAGCTCCAATCATCTGTAACTCCAGTTCCAGCAGAATCTGATGCCCTCTTCTGACCTCTGAGGGCAACAGGCATACACATATGCATGCATACATACATACATATTGGCAACACTAGTATACATAAAATAAAGAAATCCAAAAATATGATTTAAAATATCAACTCATTTCATTAAATTTAGGAAGCCAGTGGGAGAGAAAGGAGGGAACAAGAAGGAGTAATGAGGAGGCGAATATGAGCAAACTACAATGATGTACACATATGCCAATATCAAAATGAAGACATTATTCTGTATATTAATTAAAATTAATTTAAAAATACACTTGCAGTCACTGAACAATTCACTGCTACTTATAGTTAGTTTGATTAAAAATGTTAAGATCTAAATAGAAGATCTCTATTTGCGTAATTACGAGCACCCCACTGTGTGTGAGTATATGTGTATACACATCCTTATTCTAACAACTGCACACTTCCGCTGCTCTCTTCTGTTGGAAGGGTCTTGGGAGGGTCCTGAGAGAAGGGGATAGCTAAGTCGACTGAGGAAATTGTCAGGATGCTCTGATTTCTGGATGAATGACAAGAGAAGGGGGCAGTGGGTCTCAGCCATTAAGCACTGCACAGTGCTAGATGAGAAAGAGTTAAGCAGATGGTAATCCGCACAGTTAGGCTGGATTTCAAACATTTGGCTCCCTAATCACTTCTTCCTTGGTGCACAGTGTCCAAACACACAGGGAATACTTTGAATGGTCTGGTCTTCGTGATGAGGAAAAAGAAGTGTGGGAAGTGTAAAGGAACAGAGGATGGAGACAGAGTGCAAAGGGACTGAACAGCCTTTCCTAGGAACCTGAAACCATTTCTTAATTACCATTTGGGAAATAGGCTAACCACAATCTCCCTAAGCCGCTGTGGATCAGCTAACTGACTATGGCAGGGATGTCATCAAGAAATACTTATTTCTAATATTATATGACAATAGATTTGTGACTAACCCATTTAGTACTATTGTTCTGCAAACTAGCTTATTTTAACTATTACTCATGTTTCACTGAACACATCAACTCTAAAATTATACACTTGAATTTAACGGTTAAGAGATGAAAGGAAGCTAATTCCAGGTGGTTTATATTTCGGGCCTCATAAAAGAAAAACAATAAACTTGTATAACAGCGATTGATTTCCTTTTTTTTCTTTTCAGGTGAACAAAAAAGTCCACCCCAGAACAGAGTTTATGAATGAACACACAGATGAAGTGCTGTTTTATACTCTCAATTTAATAAGAAATCTGTACACATAAAAAGGTTCTTTGCCTATCTATTTTCTAAGAAATGCCTGTCCTTTAAAGGCACATCTCAGCTTCTCCCCACCTTCCCAATAAAAGAGTAGAGATGATCATAGGATATCTTACAGACTGACTACTTATATCATAGTTAGTCTGTATTTTTCCAAGTTTGTGGCCTACTTATAAAGAACACGAGCAAGAGAAAAGATAATTTACTTCTTTTCAAAACGTATGCACATACAGTATCCATACTGATCTCATATCTCTAGCAATGGTCTGCTAAGATTAACCAGTTCAGCTCAGGATAAAATTGCTGAAAGTACATACAAAAGGATGTAGAGAATTATTCATTTGAAATGGTAGTTGGGGACTGCGGATATAGTTTGGAGGCACACCGGTTGACCAACATGTGTCATTCCCAGCAATGTAAAATAATAGTAATAATAATAATAACAGTGGCAATTGGGAGAGAAGATTTTGGAAAAGTGAGTGAGTAGAGAATCAGTTCTTACACCTAGACAACAATCACACTGGCAAAATCTGTCCGTGTAATTATTTGGGGAACATGCAGCTTGTAAAGGAAGGCTTGAATGGTAAATTGTAGCTAATTGTGGTTGATTTTAGTTTTTAACCTCAACAGCAGATTTTAGTTTTTAATCTCAACAGCAGCTATCATTCCTCTAACCTCCAGGATCACAATGGGCAGCTGTGGACACATTCCTGCACAGCTTGCGGAGGCTTGTGGGAGCAGCTAGAACAATCAGTAGACTGTCTTCAAATTGTGGGGAAAACAACCATTAAAGACTCCCTTCAAACTGTGGGATCCATGTTTTCATCATTGATTGCATGGGTATACAGGAAGACTACATGGATGTATAGCTCTGATCATGGGTACATAGGAAGATAATGTCTGAGTTTGTTGCATACACTTGCTATTCATTATTTCAGGTTCTCCTCTTTCTGGTGGGGAGGAGAAACCCTGTCTCAAAAAACAAAAAAGAAAAAACAGAGAGAGAGAGAGAGAGAGAGAGAGAGAGAGAGAGAGAGAGAGAGAGAGAGAGAGAGAGAAAGGAAAAACACAAAGAAGACCAAGAAAACAGTGCTGGTATGAAAGAAAGAATAAGCTTGCAACAGTCCTTTGGAAATGCAGGCGGCAGACTCACAAGACACAGGCTTTAAAACAGTTATATTTAAGATGCTCCAGAAGTAAAGGAAGATGCAAATAAAGTCAACTGATAGAACAAAATTAGAATACCAATAAAGAGGGGGAAACCCACAAAGACCAAAATTTCTACAGCTAATGTGAAAATTCTGCTAGGGAGATTCTGTCAGACGTGAGGAAGCAGAAGATCATCAAGTTTAAAGAAGAGACAAGGAAATAATTACACCTTAGGGACAAAAAGAAAAAGACCTGGGAAAAGCAAAGCCCAGGAGACCTGTGGGACATTTTCCAGGTGACCAACCTGTCCATCACAAAAGGGATGAGGGGGTAGAAAAATTATATGAAGACTAAAGGCTGAAAACTGTCCAGGTTTGATGGAATACTTTATATACAAGGATTCTGAGAAGCTTAATGAACTCTAAATGCCCAGGAGAAACCACATCAGGAGGCAGAGGCAGGAGGATCTCGGGCCAGAATTCCAGGCCAGCCAGGGCTACACAGTGAAATACTATCTTTAAAAAAAAATTTTGTTTTTGTTTTTGTTTTTGGTTTTTGGAGATAGAGTTTCTCTGTGCAACCTCCTTGGCTGTCCTGGAACTAGTTCTGTAGACCAGGCTGGCCTCAGATTCAGTCTTCTGCCCGCCTGTGCCTCTGAGTGCTGGGATTAAAGGCACACGCAACCACACCTGGCAAAAAAGAAAACAACAACAAAACCCTTTTCATTTATTAATTCATTTTACATCCCTACTGCAGTTTCCTTTCCCTCCTTATCTCCCCCTCCCCTTTCTCCCCCTCTCTCAATTCACTCCTCTTCTGATTGCGTTCAGAAGGGGGCAGGTCTCCAGTGGGTACCAACAAAGCACCGAATATCCAGTTGCCAGAAGACTAAGCTCCTCCCCTGGTAAGGCTGGGCAATCAACTCAGTAGGAAGAATAGGCTCCCCAAACCCAGCCAAAGCATGAGAAACATCACCTGTTCTGCTGCTGGGAGTCCCACAAGTAGACCAAGTTACACAAGTGTCACACATATGTAGAGGGCTTAGGTCGGTCCCATGCAGGGTTGTTGGTTCAGACTCTGTGAGTTCCTATGAGCCATATTAGGAACTAAAATTTTTAACGAAAGCATCAGATTTCTCATCAGAAATAATTGGAAGCTAAGAGAAAAAAAGAAAAGAGTCAGCTAAGAATCCTTTAAAAGTGAGAAGAAATGAAGGCTTTCTTTGAGAGGACTGATGACCACTAGACTCTGCCAGCTGTGCCGAAGTCTTCAAAGTTGAAACGAAGGAGCTTACACAGCAACTCAAAGCTAGATGAAAAAGTAAGAACAAAAACTAGTATTGCTTAAATTTGTCTACAATTTTTATTACATTTGTTACTTGCGTGGTGTGTGTGTGTGTGTGTGTGTGTGTGTGTGTGTGTGTGTGTGTGTGTG